>JAQZBX010079527.1:0-13969 GCA_029593785.1 Cabassous unicinctus | reverse complement strand
TATATGTATATGTATATGTATATGTATATGTATATGTATATGTATATGTATATGTTTACATGTATGTGTGTATGTATGTATATATACATAATGAGTATAATGGTAATTATCTTATAATGCTAATTATAAGTTCAAATAAAAGGAGAAGAAGAACCATGTGTATTACCTTTATTGCTCCTGCTTTAGGTATAATGTTTAATAGACTTCCACCTACTACATTGTCTTTTAAATGTTTCCCTACATTGTTTTGTCTTCCAATACATGTACATGGAATGTCATTCCATTTATTTAGGTCTTCTTTGATTTCTATTCACAGGGTTTTGTACTTTTCTCAATACAGTTTTTTTATGTCTCTGGTTAAATTAATTCCTAGATATTTGAAACTTTTTGTAGCTATTGTCCATGTAATTATTTCTTTATTTCTTCCACAAATTGTTCATTTCTAATATATATTAATATTACTGATTTTTGTGTTTGTCAGGTATCCTGCCACTTTGCTGAACCCATTTATTAGCTCTAATGACTTTGTCATAACTATATCAGAATATTCTAAATATAAGATAGTGTCATTTGTATATAGGGTAAGTTTTATTCCTCTTTCCAATTTGGGTGACTTTTTTCTTTTTCTTGTATGATTGTTCTAACTACAAATTCTAGCACAATCCTGAATAACAGTGATCTCAATGAACGTCATTATCTTGTTCTTAATCTTATTGGGAAAGCTTTCAACCTTTCCCTATTGAGAATGATTTTACCTGTAGGTGTTTCACATATGCCCTTTATGATGTCAGGGAACATTTCCTCCATTCCCAACTTTCTCAGAGTTTTTATTAGGAAAGGACACTGAAATACATCAAATGACTTTTTAGAATCAATCAAGATGATTGTGCAATTTTTGCCTTCAATATGTTAAGGTGGTGTATTACATCAATTGATTTTTCTTGTGTTGAACCACCCTTGCATAACAGGAATGAAACCTTCTTGAACGTGGTATATAATTCTTTTAACATGCTATAGGATTTGATTGGCATGTACTTTTTTCAGAATTTTTGTGTCTATGTTCATTAGAGAGATTTCTCTGTCATTTTCTTTCCTTGTAGTATCTTTATCTTGCCCTGGTATTAGGGTGATGTTGACTTGATAATATGGGTTTAGTAATTTTCCCTCCCATTCAATTTTTGGAAGAGTTGAAATGCGATTGTCATTAATTCTTCTCAAAATGCTTGGTAGCATTCATCAGTAAAGCCATCTGTCCTAGAATTTTCGTTGCTGGAAAATTTTTTTATCAGCAATTCAAACCCTTTTCTTATGTTTGATTTGTTACGTTCTTGTATTTCTTGTAGATTCAATTCATGTTATTTGTACATTTCTTGGAATTTGTCATTTTCATCTGAGTTTTCTAAATTTTTGGCACACCATTTCTCATACATTCTTATGCTACTTTTAATTTATGAGAGATCAATTTTAATGTCCCCTCTTTCTTTCCTGATTTTTTGATTTACATCTTCTCTATTGTTTGCTTTCTTAATCTAGCTAACAGTTTGTTAATTTTATTGATCTTCTCAAGGAAGCAGTTTTTTGTTTTGTTGATTTTCTCTATTGTTTTTATGTCCTCAGTTTCATTTATTTTTGTTCTTATCTTTATTGTCTCTTTTTGCTCATTTTAGGATTGGTTTAATGTTTTTCTTCTCGTTCCCCCATGTGTTCATTTAGGTCAAGGGGTCTCAACATTTTGTTCCAAAGACCCTTTTGCCATTCAGGTGAAAATCATGGTGACCTTACAAAGTCCACACTACACTGTGTTATTTATTAAATAGAACATACTTGCATCAACATATCCCCACAAAATAATTTTTTTTTAAATTTAAATTCAAGCTCACAGACCTCTTGTAAAAAACCTATGACTTAGGCCTTTTTTTTATAGCTTTTTCTTATATTTTAATATTGGTGCTTAGGGTTATACATTTTCCTCTAAGCATGGCATTCACTGTGTCCCATATTTTTAAAAATTTTTATTTATTGCTCCCTCCCTCATTGTTCATGCTCATTGTTTGCTCTCTGTGTCTGTTCATTTTGTGCTTTCTGTCTGTTTTCTTTTAGGAGGCACCAGGAACCAAACCCATGACCTCCCATGTGGCAAGTGGGTGCCCAATTGCTTGAACAACATCTATTCCCCTGTCCCTTATTGTTTTTTTTTTTAAGTGATATTATAATTATTAATCTTTTTATTGTTGGTAAAAATCAAACTTTTTCACAATACATACCAATAGTTGTAAAATGACATATAAATACATATGCATATATGTGCGTTTGCATATATATATTTAAAGGTGCTTAGATTACCTAATTATTACTCATGCCACACTGATGAAGGATGTTGGTGTGGGATGTCCCTTATGTTTTGATAAGTTGTGTTCTCATTTTAATTTATCTCAAGATATTTATTAATTCTTCTTGCAATTTCTTCTTTGAACAATTGATTGTTTAAGAATGTGTTCTTTAGCCTCCATGCATTTACATGTTTTCTCCTTTCCTTTCTATTATTGATTTCCAGATTCATTCTTTTGATCATTAGGCTAATGTGTCAACTTGGCCCTGTAATTTTGTCCAGTTGTTTGGTCAAGTAAGCACTGGGATGCTTGTAATGCAAGAACATTTATGGGCTTTAGTCATCAGTGAGTTTACTGCATAGATGGCTGATTACATCTACATCAACCAGAGAGATTGCAGTCAGCAATGAGTAACATATTATCCAATCAGTTGAATGCCTTAGAAGGGAAGTGATTTCAGCATTCAGAGAGAATTCCCTGGCTCATCTATGAACAGCCAACTTCTCCTGGAAACTCACTGAGGATCTTCACTGGACTTTCATCAGAGCCCTTGGTTTACAGCCTGCTTGTTCAACCTGGACTTGGGCATCCTCATGGTCATGTGAAAGAATATTAGGAAATCTCATACTATTTACAGATATCTCCTGTTGATTCTGTTCCCTAGAGAACCCTGACAAATACAATTCCATTATGATCAGACATGTTAATTTGTACACTTTCAATCATTTATTTAATGAGACCTGTTTTTTGTCCCAACATGTGATCTATCCTGGTGAAATAACCATGAACACTTGGGAGGAATGTATAATCTGATAATTTTGGATGCAATGTTCTGTATGTAGCTGTAATTTCTAGTGCATTTATCATATTGTACAAGTACAGTATTTCCTTGTTGATCTTCTGCTTACTTGTTCACTCTATTGACATGAACGCTGAGTTGAAATCTCATATTATTATTGTAAAGATGTCTATTTTTCTTTCAATTTTGTCAGATCAGAATTTGCCTAATGGATTTTTAGGACACCCTGTTTAGATGCATAGATATATAATATATGACTCTTACTCTTTCCTGACTGGCTGGCAGCTAAAGACTGACAGGGTCACAGGGGCCCACTTCCACAGGAAGGGAGAGAGGGAGGGACACAGTCTATGTCTGATCTCTCTTTTGGCCAGTGAACTTGGTCTGTGACATAATACAAGTTGCCCCCTTCAAGGATGGATAAGGATATGATATAGTTTTCAGTGGGACCTGGGAGAGAAACTAAAGGAAGTTCCTTCTGAAACACCCTCTTTACTGTCTTGTTCTGCTATTTCAGTTGAAATTTAATTCCTCCCTTGGAAAAGGAAGTGAGGAGAGCAGTTCTTGAGTGAGTTTGATTTGTAAGGCTAGGCCAGAATAAACTGACTTGATGTAGAATTCTCCAGGACATTGATTTTACATTGTCCACCCAGCAGAGTTCCAGGGAAAAACATTCACCATAGGGTATGAGGAGAGAGTTCTGGTGAAGAAAGCCAACTAACTGATAACAGAACAGGAAAGTGAACACAAAGAATGCCATCTGATGGCATAACAGGAAAGTGCACACAGAAAATTACCGAGAGAGTCTACAACTGCAAACAAGAGTACCATCCATCAGCCATATGGGATCAAAACCCTGTTTCAACTAGAGGTGTAGTGGGAATCACCATCCCAGAAACCTCAGGATTGGGGAATAAAATATGGACTAGAGTGGACTTATTGGTATTCTACTATAGACTTATTGTGATTCTAGTGATGGAAGAAATTATATCACTGATGTGGAGAGAGTGGCTAATGGGGTTGCTGAGGGCAGGGAGAGGGAAGGTGAGGTATAACATGGGGGCATTGAATAGTCCTGAATTACACTGCAATGACAGGTACAGGCCATTATATATCCTGCCATAACCTACAGAATTTAGTGGGAGAGAATGTAAACTTCAATGTAAACTATAATCCATCCTTAGTGGCAATGCTCCAAAATGTGTTCATCAATTACAATGAGTGTACCACACCAATGAAAGAAGTTGTTAATGTGGGGAAAAGTGGAAGCTGTGGGGAGTGGGGCATATGGGAATTCTTAATATTTTTATATTTTTTAGGTAATATTTAATGTAATCTAAATATCTTTTAGAAAAATATATTTTAAAAAAGTAAATAGTAAACAAACAAAAATGGCATCTTAATGGCTTTATGTCCCTGTCACCAAGGCCCCTGGAAAATGATCTGCAGTGCACTACTGGGTCCATGGCCATGATTTGAGCAAACATGGGTAATCCGAAAGATCCAGAGCAAGTTAAAATAAGAATCAAAGAACAGATGTAACACACATCTACACAATACTAAATTCCTAAGCAAATGAGAGAAACTGACCATCAGAGTAAACTCACCATCACCAGCTAAAATAAGGACAGGTTCCCAAGAGTGGTGCACAGACCCACTCCAATGTGCCCTAGAACAGAGATAAGGTAGGGTTCCAAAAGCTTCTTTCATGACTTCCTATATTAGTCAGGGTTCTCTCAGGAAACAGAATCAACAGGAGATATCTGTCAATAATAAGAGATTTTATAAAAGTCTCTAGTGCAACTGTGGGGATGCAAAAGTCCAGGTTCTGCAGGCAGGCTGCAAATCAGGGTCTCCGATGAAAGTCCAATGAAAGGTCCTTGATGAGTTTCTGGGAGAAGTTGGTTGTTCAAAGATGAGCTGGAAAATTCTCTGTGAATGTTGAAATCATTTCCCCTTTTAAGGCATTCAACTGTTTGGATAAAAGTGTCATCCTTTGCTGATGCAATCTCCCTGATTGATGCAGATGCAATCAGCCATCCACACAGTAAACTCACTGGTGATCGAAGTCCATAAATGCTCTTGTATTACAATTAGCCTAATGCTTGCTGGAACAAACACCTGCAAACAATTACCTGGCCAAGTTGACACATTCGCCTAACCTTCACAGTCCACCCCTTGTCAAGTCAGCAACCATACATATTACCTTAAACCATACTTAGTCTCTAAATAAAAACAATAACAGACAAGCATACATAAATATTTCCACCTAACAAAGTTCCCCTCGCCTGTGTACAAATGGAAATGTGTTAATTCCCTACAGAATAGGGTGGAAGTCCTTGGGTAACATTCACTCTTAAACTTGACATCCTTAAATATTATGACATTAAATTAATACAACTTTTCATATGATAGGAGAAAAGCTTGGGGAAGAAAACAAAGAAATTCGTTTTGTGTACATATACAATCACATTCATAACAAAACCAGGAAGAAGGGTTCATGACTATTAGAGTCCTCCTTTCTGTAACTGGTCATGTGGTCAAAGTTCACATTTATCACTACCTTCTTCCACCAACCATTCTATGTTCCTTTTAGTCCAAGATGACAGTGGTTTTGTTCATACAGTGCTCTCCAAAACCTTGTCGGTTTAGCATGCAAGAAGCAGGGGTCCAAACCATCAGACAGGAAGACTTTCTACAAGTCTTTCTGAGATAACTGCATCTTTGATCCTGATTTACAAGTTCCAGGCTTAGCTAAGTATTCAAATGGGGCACTTTCATGTGGGAACTTAATTTCCAGAGACTAGGAAGTTCCAGAATCAGTTTCTGTTTTGATTGTGCCCAACAACATATTTTTCTCATCCAGCATTTTGCTATAAGCTACAGGAGAAGCCATGCTGCATTCTTCGAGTTTACTTTGGAAAGTTCTTGAGCTAAATGCTCAGGTTCACCATTTTCAAATTCTGTCTTCCATATAACACCAGGAGTTAATCTTGCTAAGTTCTCTGCAATTTTAAAACATGGATCGTCTTTCCTCCAGTTTCCAATAATAGTTTCATCATTTACTTCTAAGGCATCATATGAAGTCTCTTTAGTGTCCATATAATTATCAACAGTCTCTTTAAAGTGATCTAGGCCTATCCCATCAAGCATTTCACAATTCCTCCTAAAAATACCCCTTACCCATTTATAAAACTGTTCCAACATTTTGCTAATTGCAAAAGCACTTCCCCATTCCTCGTTACCAAATTCTGTTTTAGTCAGCCAAAGGGGTGCTGATGCAAAATACCAGAAATTGGTTATTTTTTATAAAGAGTATTTATTTGGGTAGAAGTCCACAGTTACCAGGCCATATAGCATAAGTTACTTCCCTCACCAATGCCTATTGCCATGTGTGGGAGCAAGATGGCTGCTGATGTCTGTGAGGGTTCAGTACTCTTGGGTTCCGCTCTTCCCTGGGCTCCATTTCTCTCTGGTCTTAGCGCCTCTGTTTCCTCCACAAGTTCAGCTATAGACTATTAGGTGATTGGCTCATTTCTATCCTGGGGCCTTTTCTCCTTCCTCACGACCAAGCTCCTCTGTCTGCTTGCCTCCCCGGGCTCCAGCATCAAAATTCCATCATGAGAACTCCAACTCAAAAACTGATCCAACTCTGACCTTTGCCATGTCTTTTCTATTTGAAACCCCACCCACCAAGGGGTGGGGCTCAATGCTCTATTGATGTGGTGCAGTCAACACCCTAATCATAACTTAATCAGGCCCAGATTAAGAGATCAGTTTACAAGCCTAATCCAATATCTATTTTTGGAATTCATAAATATATCAAACTTCTAAGCTGAACTTTTCTGACTTGTGTAGCAAATGCACACCTTCAGTTAATTGCCCCCACAGACCTTAGTAGATGTAGTGTTGAAAGTCTTCACAGCTGCCATTCCTTTACAGGGTGGATTGAAATAATAGCTGCTAATGCTTTTGTCCAAGAATTGAAAGAATGAATGCACTCAGAGCAAGGGACTTAGTGGTGAAAACTTGCAATCAAAAGTTGTAATTCACGATCAAGGTGATCAGGCACTTGGTCTTAGGGATGAAGAGTTTCCACCCCTTTCTGTCACCAATGAGTTAGCCAAGTGCTGGAACCCATGGACTTCTATCATGACAATGGGGTAGCATGTTTGTAGCCACCACACAGAGAGGGAAATTTACAGTTTTTTGACCATAATTTATCAGCCTTTTCCACACCCTCTTTCCTGGATGCTGTACAGTATTCTTCTGGCATATAGAGTTTCAAAATATTTGTTCGGACAGTTCCTGACCATTCAATAGTTGTTTTCCTGGAAAGACTTAGTTCTGGAACTCCCAACTTACAGTCTTCCTATAGTCACTCACTCTGTTTCTAATTTTTAAAAATAAAATTTATACAGTCAAATATAATGAAGACAGAAACACATTTTCTTTTCAATTTCTCAGGCCATATTTCAAAAAACAAGAGAATAAAATTCAATTCAGGATGCTGGATGCTCCTAAACTGAAAGTTAGATTTACAAGTGCTAAAATATACTTTATTGACTCATTCTCAAGATCTATGTATTGTCTGGCATACTTTAGTTTTTCCTAGACTGTCACAGTTTCATCTAGATTTAAAGGGAGCAATAAATCTGAATTAATTAATACATTGGTGATATTCCTTCCAAAAAATGTTAATACACCTTGAATTATAATTTATTCCATTTAATTTAAAATTTGAGAAATTCATTAAGGAACTTTATAAAAATTATACTATATTCATTAACTTTCTTATTTTAAATCAAAATATCAAAGCAGACACTTTCTTAAAATTTCATGTAATGAGATTTATTTTCATTAAAGAGTAAAAAAGGATTACTTAATGCAATGAAATTATCTGAATCAAATTAGGTTAGTATTTGGCTGTTTCTTTTTCCATGCTCTGACTCTGTCTTTTGAGCCATAGTCACTTAGACCAATAATGAAATGAATATAAGTATTTTACTAATTATGGAATTGAAATATAATATGAAAAATGAAATATGTAAAGCATTTAGATGATTTATCCATACATGTTATTTTCTTCATTTGTAAATATTTTCAGCATATATTCTGAAAAAAAAATTATCTTGCAGAATTCAAAGTCATCAATTCAGAAAGATAGTGTTCTTGAGACCATTTGTAAATAATATTTTTTAATATGATAAAGTAAGCAATGGTGTAGATTCATTTCTGACTAGTAATTTTGGAGATCTTCTTTAGGTGTGGCCAAATGAATTTGTGTGAGTCTTAATCCATATTACTAGAAGCCTTATAAAAAGAAAGTGGAATTCAGCAGAATCCAGAAGAGCAGATTCAGATGGAGAGAACTTGTTATGGTACAGAAAGCAGAGAGGTAATGTAAGGAACACCTATGATTGTGGCAAGACAGCACCAGAATACTAAAGACTCTGAGAGGAAACATATTCTTGCTCAGCCTTTTTTGTGGGATTTCTGGCCTCTAAAAATGTGAAGCAATAAAATTTTTTTTAAGGCTACCCATTGTGTGGTATTGTCAAAGCATCTCTGGAAAACTAAGAGAAACCCAATCAAGATGTTTAACAACTGATTTAAATAGACTTTGCCAGTGAAATATTATGTTAATCTTGCTGGAGGTTGACTCTTTGTAAGGTTTACAGCAACTGTTTATGTTGGAGATTTCAAAGTATTGTAATTTTCTTATTCTTGTATCCCGTGTTAACTTTGGGCTTCATAAGATTTTCTGTGATGGAATCTGTCTCACAGATATTTCAGGAGTAATCTACTGTCATTATACTGAAGCCCTACTGATTAGTTGTTTAGATATGAAAGAAATGAGCCTTATGCCAGGAGAGAAAAGAAACCTTGAGAGCCAAGCCTTATGGCAGCCTGGAGCTGAGATATAGGAAGGCTTCATAGATGAGCCCTAACCTGCAGTGAGAGAGGACTAGAAACCCAGAGGGAAACTAGAGGCCAGTCAGAATTCAACAATCATCTTGTTTCAACACGTGGCAACTGACTTTGGTGACAAAGCAACCCTGATCTGGACTCCTAACAGACTTTTAACTGTAAGCTTTTACCACAAATAAATAGGATTTATAGAAGCCAACAGATTTCTGTTACTTTGCATCAGTACCCCTTTGGCAGACTGTGTTAGCCAAGGTTCTTTAGGGTAACAGAAACAACAGGAGATATCTGTAAATAGGATGAATATTATAAAATTCTGTCATGTGACTGTGGGATGTGCAAGTACAAGTTTTGCAGGCAGACTGAAACCCAGAGGCTTCGAGGAAAGTCCAGTGAAGGTCCTTGATGAGTTTCCAGAAGAAATTGACTGTCCAAAGGCAAACTGGGAAATTCTCTCTGAATGCTGGAATCACTTCCCCTTTTAAGGCATTCAATAGATTTTGATATAACATCACTCATTTTTGACAGCAATCTCCATGGTTGATTGTAGATGTAATCAGTCATCTATGCAAATAACTCACTGATGACTGAAGTCCACAAATGTCCTTGTATTACAATTAGTCCAGTGCTTGTTTGACCAAACAACTAGGCAAAATTACCTACCCAAGTTGACACATTAGCCCAACCATCACAGTCCAACTTTTTTCAACCTGGCAACCATACACATTACCTTAAATCATACTTAGTCTCTAAGTAAAAACAATAAAAACATGCATATATATATATATAAGTATATATATATATATATATAAACCAGAAATTTATTAATTTTCTACAGAATAGGGTGCAAGTCCTTGGGTAATATTAGCACTTAAAATTGAAATCCTTAAATATTATGACATGAAACTAATACAACTTGTCATATCATAAGGGAAAAGGTTAGGGAAGTAAGCAAAGATATTTGTTTTATGTGCATATACAATCATATTCATAACAAAACAAGGAATAAAGATTCATGACTATTACAGTTCTCATTTATGTAACTTGTCACATGGTCAAAGTTCTTATTTATCACTACCTTCTTCCACTACCCATTCCTTGTTCTTGTTACCCTCAGCAAGCACTTCAGCTGGCCGTGGTTCTTTGCCTGGTGGGGTGACACAAACGTTCATTCCTGAAGATTCTGGGCCATGGTTAGTACTGCTTGGATTGGGTTGGTGCAATTTTCCATTGACTTTAATCACAGGGCATGGCAGTATTAAGACATTCCCTAGAGGATATCCTGTATTCCAGGCAAACTCTTCTTTATCCCCATTATGTAGATTCAATTCTATTTTCCCTTGATAGTAAGGATCAATCACCCCAGCCAGTACAGTAGTTCCCTTTTTGCCTATTAATTTATAGGTAAGAGGAGCCGAAAGTGACCAGGTGGCAACCTTAGCTTCCAGTTCAATGAAATCTTTTTGTGTGCCCTGGTGACTGCACTCCTCCTTTTGGAATTAAGACCTGTAGACCAGGAGAGCTTAAGGTTCAGAGACAAGAAGCAAAAATTTTCTTAGTGGGTCGGTAGGGGTAATAGTGAGTAGAGCCTCTCCCATTTCCACCCTTTGATTCCTCAACCCGTGAATCCAGGCTATGGGAGAAACAGCAGCATAGAGTGGATGTTGATTTAGAGCATACACAGCCTCCTGAAGAACATTGTCCCAGTTCTGCAAGGTATTGCTACCTAGTTGGCACTGTAATTGAGTCTTCCAAGGGCCATTACACCATTATATCAATCCAGCTGCTCCAGAATGATGGGGAACATGGTAAAACCAGTGAATTCCATGAGCATGTGCCCGTTCCCATGCATCATTTGCTCTGAAACTGGTTCCTTGAATGGAAGCAATGCTGTGAGAAATGCCATGGTAATAAATAAAATATTTGATAAGTTCATGGATGGTAGTTTTTGAAAAAGCATTGTGTGCAGGAAATGCAAACCCATATCCAGAGTATGTGTCTATTACAGTTAAAACAAATCACTGCCTCTTCTAGGTGGAAGTGGCCCAATGTAATCAACCTGCCACCAGGTAGAAGGCTGACCACCTCAGAGAATGGTGCCACAATAGGAGCTGAGTGTGGGTCTCTGCTGCTGGCGATTGGGCACACAGAAGTGGCTGTAGCCAAGTCAGCCTTAGTGAGGGGAAGTCCATGTTGTGGAGTCCATTTATAACCTCCATCTTGACCTCCACAGAAACTTTGTTCATGAGCCCATTGGACAATGACAGGAGTGGCTCAGGAAAGAGGCTAATTGTTAGCCACAGAGTGGGTAATGTTATCCACTTGATTATTAAAATCTTTTCCTGAAGTCACCCTCTGGTGAACATTCACATGGAACACAAAACTTTTCATGTTTTTTGCCCATTCAGAAAGATCTATCTACATATTTCTTTCCCAGACTTCTTTGGCACCAATTTTCCAATCATGTTCCTATCAAATCCCTGACCATCCAGCCAAACCATAGGCAACAGCCTATTAATCAGTATACAGACACACTTCTGGCAATTTCTTCTTCCAAGCAAAATTAATAACCAGGTGCAATGCTCAAAGTTCTGCTCACGGGGAGGATTTGCTTTCACCACTGTCTTTCAATGATGTACCAGAAAAGAGCTGCAGTGCTGCAGATGTACACTTTTGGGATGTACCAGCATATCATGCAGAACCATATGTAACCAAGGCCTGAGTTTTCTCTTCCTCAATCAACTTCTTCTAAAGGATTCCCCAAGAGGTCAAAGCTGTGGGCTTGGAAAAAGAAGATAACATGGCAGGGGTGGTAACCATGGGCATTTGGACTATTACCTCATGTAACTTACTTGTGCCTTCAGGGCCCTCTCAAGTCCTATCTTGTTTATACTACTTCCACTTTATTATGCATGCCCAACTTTATGGTTTGGTGGGCCAGACAATACTCAACTCATAATAGGCAACTGAGTTCTCATGGTAACTTGATTGCCCATGATTAAGCGTTCTGTCTCTACTAAGCCATAGTACCAGGCCAAAAGCTGTTTCTCAAGAGGTAAGTAATTTCCTTCAGAGAGTGGCAGGATTTTGCTCCAAAATCCTAAAGGTCTGCATGTTCATTCTCCTATAGCAGCCTGCCAAATTCTCCAGACATCATTTCCATTTGTCACTGAAACTTCCAGCACCATTGGATCTGCTGGATCATATAGCCTAAGTGGTAAGGCAGTTTGCACAGCAGCCTGGACCCATTGCAGAGCCTCCACTTGTTCCAGTCCCCAATCAAAACCAGTGGCTTTCCTAGTCTCAGAGTAAATGGGCCAGAGTAGTACACCCAAATGAGAATGTATTGTCTCCAAAATCCGAAGAAACCATCTAGGTGTTGTGTCTCTTTTTGGTCGTAGGAGGGGCCAGATGTGACAGCTTATCCATCACTTTAGAAGGGATATCTTGACATGCCCTACACCACTGGACACATAGAAAGTTCATCAAGGTGGAAGACCCCTGTATTTTCATTGGAATTATCTCCCATCTTCTCTCATGCAAATGACCCACCAAAAAGTCTAAAGTCTTCACTTCTTCTTGCTCACTAGGTCTTATCAACATGATATCATCAATATAATGGACCAGTGTGATGTCTTATGGGAGAGAGAGATGATCAAATCCCTGCAAGCAATTCTATGAAATAGTGCTGGAGAGTTCATATACCCTGTGGCAGGAGAGTGACGGTATACTGCTGGCCTTTGCAGCTGAAAGCAAACTGTTTCCGGTGGTACTTATTAATGACAATTGAGAAAAAATCATTTGCCGTATCAATAGCTGCATACCAGGTACCAAGGGATGTGTTGATTTGTTCAAGCAATGATACCACATCTGGGACAACAGTTGTGAATGGAGTCATCACCTGGTTAAATTTATGACAATCTATTGTCATCCTCCAAGATCCATCTGTTTCCTGCACAGGCTAAGTAGGATAGTTGAATGGAAATGTGTTGGGAATCACCACCCCTGCATCCTTCAGATCATTGATGGTGGCACTAATCTCTGCAATCCCTCCAGGAATCCAGTATTGCTTTTGATTTCCTATTTTTCTAGGCAGAGGGAGTTCTAGTGACTTCCAATTTGTCCTTCCTTCACAATAGCCTTCACTCCACATTTCAAGGATCCAATGTGGGTATTCTGGCAGTTATTGAGTATATCTATTCCAACTATACATTCTGGAACTGGGGAAATAACCACAGAATGGGTCTGGGGACCCACTGGACCCAATGGGAGATGGATATGATCTAAAATTCCATCAATCAACTGACCTCCATAAGCCCTTAATCTGACTGGTAGACTACAATGAATTTTTGGGTCTCCTGGAATTAAAGTCACTTCTGAACCAGTGTCTAATAATCTCTGAATTGTCTGATTATTTCTTTTTCTTCAATGCTCAGTGCTTTCTTGGCCAAACTAATTGGCACAATTACCTGGCTGAGTTGACACATTAGCCTAACCATCACACAGACTAATATAAAATTTGGTTTCAGGAGAGTGGGGTACAATCTGATGCAATTCCCAAAAATGTTAGAATGGTTTTATAAATGGTTAAGGGGTATTTTTTGGAGAAATTGTGATGGAAAATGCCTAGACTGCTTTGAAGTGACTTTTCATAGGAATATGATACCTAAAGATATTTTTGCTAAAGCCTTCGAAGGAAGTGTTGAAACTACTATTGGAAACTGGAGGAAGGATTATATATGTTTTAATTTAATTTTTTTAAATTTTTTTATTGTGGGTAAAAATCAAATTTTTCACAATACATACCAATATCTATAAAATGATATATAAATACATATGCATATATGTGCATTTGTTTACATAAATGTTATTTGTTTTATATATATATATATATACATATATATATATATAT
>JAQZBX010079526.1:0-13966 GCA_029593785.1 Cabassous unicinctus | reverse complement strand
CCCCCCCCCCCCCCACTTCTTTTGTCCCCTGCGCTTCTGCCTGAACTTCTGAAGGTGGTTTTCACAGGATTGCCGCCCTGGAAGGGGAGCTGGGCCGGGCTCACTGGGTGCCCTGTCCCTCCCCCGCAGGTGACCAGGCCGTTCTAGTGCACAGTCACTCCGCAGACCCTAAGTCTTACATGCTGATGATGAGGGAGAAATTCGGGAAGGGTTTATACCAAAACGTTAGCAATGAAATCTTTGGATGAGGATTAGGAAACTAGCAGTCTTTTTTTAAAAAAAAAAAACAAAAAAAACCCATTAATTTTATTGATACATACTAATAAAGCATACAGCTCATTTAAAGTGTACAATCAGTGGTATTTCGTATAATCACATACTTGTGTACTCGTTATCTCAATCATAATTAGAGCATTTTAATTATTTCAATAATAAAACTAACAGGAAAATTCATCACTTGATCTCTCTCCGTTTCCTTTGCTGTACATAGCTGCTATTTCTGGGTATTCTTGCACAATTATTTATTAAGCAGTTTTATTGTGGTATATTCACATATTATATAATCTACCCAAAGTGCATAATCAGTGGCTTTTAGTATCATCACAACGTTGTGCATTCATCACCACAAAAACCTTGAGGATATTTTCATTACTCCAAAAAGAAAAACCCCACACCCCTTAGCAGCCCTTCCCCTGTCCTGCATAACCACTAATCTAACTTCATCTCTATAAGTTGATTTATATTTACATTTTACGTAAATGGAATCATACAGTATGGAGTATTTGTGTCAGGTTTCCTTCATTTAGCATAATGTTTTTTCTTGTCTGATGTTAGCATTTTGTAGTGTTAACATACATTTGTTCAATTAAAAAAAAAAGTCTCATATATGCAGTTTTTCCCATATTCTATTTCACATGTGGTTTTACTATGCTTAAAAAAAAAACAAAAACCCACCTTTTGGTTTCTCTATCTCTTCTTTGGTATCTTTTTTTCTTGAGTAACAAAATACAATGTAAAGACTCTGGTTCTCACCTCCTCAGTGGCACCTCACTTTTTTTTTTTTGACAGTTCATTCCTTTTTATTGCTGAATAGTATTCCGTTGTGTGATGGAACAGTTTCTTGATCTGCTCACCTGTTGGTGGCCATTTGGGCTGTCTGCAGCTTTGGACCATGGCAGGTAAAGCTGCTGGGAACATCCACGGACAAGGCAACAGGTGACTGCCTCGGGCTCAGCGGTCCCAGAGCGCAGATCCATCTTTTCCTTTCACTGTCAGCCAACACACGATGAGAGGGAAATCAGGTGGCTGGAGCTCGAACCCTGCTCCACCTCTTGCAGAGTGACCTTGAGCACCTCTTGGCGTTTAAACTTTTTTGTTTAGTGGAGATATCATTCCTGCCACCTGGCCTTGTTGGGAGGGTTACCTAACAGTGGGTAGCAAGCGTTTAGCGCAGTGCCCAGCACGGTTTTCAGAAGTGGCAGTGTTGTTTTGTGTGTGCCTCTGCGGAGACCTGTGCCATCCAGAGGGGGCTTGCTCCAGGGTCTCTGAGCGGTTACCTGGGGCCTTTGGTTTCCAGAGGTCGGTCTTCAGTTGGGGGTTAACACAGCTCCGTCTTGATACCCAACTTGGGGAGTGTTCTTGAGGCAAGTCTTGGGCAGTGGCAGAGGTAGGTCCTTGGAATTTTTCTAACTGCTCCTTAGGGTGACTCCTGAGGGTCCCTGAGGGGCAGCTCTGCACAGCCTACCAGAGGACTCTGAGCCCCAAAGGGTTAATATAAGATCCCACCTGTCCAGTCAGTCCCCAGGACTGGAAGACTGGGAAACCTGGAAAAGTCTGTCGAAGCATGGCCCTCCTTCCCGGGGCGAGAGCTCTCCACCTCCCAGGCGCACTTTTCTTTTCTTTTTTATTTGAGTAGGCAGGGGAGTAAAGAGTTTATTAAGAAACAAGGAAAGAGTGTGCAGTCGTAGCCACGGGCTGTGGGTGTGCTGTGGGATGAGCCGCATGCGTGGGGCCCCAGGGCAGACCTCTTAAAACCCTTCCTGCTCCCCCTTCCTAATGTTGGGGAGGGGGCCCAGCTGTTTGCTGTTCTGATTGGTTGCCTTATGAACCCTGCCTATTAGCTCTCAGGGGCCCAATGAGGAGGGCTGTTTGAGGTTCTCTGGGGCTTCTCAGCCCCGGAAAGAGTTCCAAATGGTAGGCAGCGACTGAGGGGCTCTTTCTGGCAGCCGGCACCTCACTTCTTTCGCATCATTTATTGGATGGCTTTCTGGGCTGTGAGTAGTGATTTCTCGGTCTCTCTGTCCAGCTCACGTTGGCGAGCTGGGAGGCCTGCTCCAGCGGAGTGCAAGGTGAGATCAGTGGGAGAGGTCCTCATCTCATAAACGTGGAGGAGCCTGCGGGGTCACCCGGTGAGCAGGGCTGGGGAGGGCTTCCTCCAGCTGGGGGCTGGAGGATGAGTAGGCGGTGAGGAGGTAAAGAGAACAAGGGGGAAAGGGAGCATTTCCGGCGGAGCGTGCACCTGGGGCTGAAGGACGATGGCTGGGGTTGGAGCAGAGAGCCCGAGGCGGGCACCGGAGACTGGCGATGCCGGCAGCAGGCGCCCCTTTCGGAGCCTGGGGCTGAGCCAGAGAGCAGCGGGGTGCCCCCGACGGTGTAAGGCCGGGACCCCAAAGCCAGGACCTCCCTGGGTCATGGGAAGCAGGGGATGGAGTCATTTTTGGTCTGAACGATGCTTCCAAAGGACAGGGCTTGCGAAGTAACGGAGCCATTCTGAAATGTCAGTGTTTTCTTGCATTCGTTCTCTTGGGAGAAAATTAAGAATGATCCTCAGAGTCTTGGATATGTCTGTTCCCAATGGAAACCAGAACTTCATGCCCTTGTCACTGAATTCAGTTAAGAATAAACAGCACACTAAAATCCTACAATCTGCAAGCGCGGGAACCCACGTTCTGCAGAAAGGTACCGACTTGGACTTGTGAGGCTTCTGTGCCATCAGATGGAATATGCAGTCAGGCTCTTTTTCTAGACTTTTCTTCTGATAGTTGAGTTCATTTATGCCCATTGTGGAAGACTGGGGAAATGAAATAGGAAACAGGTAAGTAGGTGGGGTCTTCGAGCAGTCATTCTAGGGTGACTGAGCGTCGTGGGGATGTTTTTGTGACAGTTGCCGGGCTGAGAAGTACCGTGGAACCAGAGGGACAAGTTGGCAGTGTCCCGTTTTGAGGTGCAACCTGGAAAGCGCGGTCATTCGTGAGGATGGACGGACGCGTGAGTCGTTTGCTGCTTTAGGAGGCTGGTCTGGCCTCAGGTTGCTCTCTCTTCAGGTAGCGGAGGTTTTCATTCCGTGTGTTCTCTGTACAGAGCTACACCTCTGACTGGGATTGGGAAGGCAGCTTCTGAGGAGGCTGAGACTAGGACGACACGGGTCATGGAGTGGTGGCGTGAGGCGGGAGCAGGGAGGCTGGGCGCTTGGGCACTGGGGAGAAGCGCCGAGACCCTGCCCGCATGGAGGCCAGCGGACGTGCTCCGGGACGTGTCACCTGAGAGGGCGACACCAGGCTGCGGGCTTCTGGCCTCCCCCAGCCTCTCGCTTTCCAGGTTGTGTTCGTGACCTCTTTTTGCCTGATGAGAATGTAGGTTAGTCTCCTAGAGGACAGAGGAACGTGCTGACAGGACACCTGCACGTCGCCTTGGGAAGTGAGTGGGGCTTCCTCCCATGGGGCGAGGGAAAGGATGCTGGCCGAGGAGCCTCCTGGCTGTGTCGCCGAGCGTGCTGTGGCTTCCTTCAGGGCCCTCGCCACCCTTGGAGGTGTCCCTGTGTCTCGGGTAGGAGTGTCGTCTTGCTCTCCTGGCTCCCGACGTGAAAGGACACGATCCCTGTCTGAGGGCATCGAGGCAGGCGTCTGGTGTGGGCTGTACTGTTAGGAGGGGCCCCCAGCAAGTCGCAGGTGGGATCCTGGGGAGAGGTTTGAGGCTGTAGGACTAGGTTCGGCCTCCAGGATCGCAGGGTGCAGTGGAGACTGCAGTGAGGGTGCCCGGGGGTCGCCGGGTGCGGCACTGAGGGCAGCGCGGGGACCGGGGGCGAGAGGGAGAGTTGGAGAGGGCACAAAGGTTGGCGCTGGCAGCGCCTTCAGGCTGGCCCCTGCAGCTTGGGCTCAGGCCCCGCCACCGCCAGCCCGCCTTGCTTGTTGTGTCCTTCGGTTTGAGCCTCCAAACCTGGTGCCTTTGAGCGTGCTTGACCAGAGACTGACGCACTTTGTCTGAGCTGCAGACTGGCTCCTCGTGCTGCTTGAGTAGGCCGCAAAAGTGCCTGTCACTGAGAGCATGCCTCTGCCTTGGCGTCATGCGGCCTGGATGTGAACTGTGCATGCTGGTTCGTTTCTGCAAAAGGGGGTGGTGACACCTGCCTCGGGAGGCCGTGACGCAAGCCAGTGCCTAGCCCAGGGCTCACCGGATGGGAACTCAGGGCTTGTCCGTTAGGCTGTGGCCCAGATCGGCCAGAGCAGAAGAGTGTCACTGACGGCCCCCTTCCTTGCCTGCGTGCCACACACACCTTCACGTTCCTTTGACAAACCATCCCCCTTCCGTGCATGCCATGGGTCATCCCCAGTTACAGGTGGAAGAAGGCTCGTCCCCTGCGGGGCATGTCGTGTGCCAGAGCCACCTCGCTGATTTTCCCACTGCGGACTTGGCCCCAGAATTCGCGATTTCAGATCTTCGTGTTTCCCCAGTGCCTCTGGGCCTCCTGGAGACGACACATCATGTCTGCGTTGATGGTGGGCCGCCAGGAGGAAGGACGCGGCCTCGTCCCGGCCCCTGGCTCACGGAAGTGAACTTCCTGGTGAGAGACAGGAACTTCATCTGTGTGGCTGGGAAGGGTGTTTGCCAGGCACGTCCATCGTGGGCTTCTGCCTCTGAGGACCAGGAGGGTCCTCCCGCCTCCCGCCTCTCCCTGTGTCCCCGGACCAGAGTGCCGCCCTCCAGCCTTACTGCAAGCCTTTGGAGGACTGGTGGGCTTAGCTGTTCACCACGGGCCACCTCAGACCACCTGGCCTCAGCTTCTCGTCTGTAGAGAGGGGCCGTGTCTTTCAGACCTCTTAGGATGGCTGTGAGGAGTCACCCTTGCCCAGGTCCTGCCCTCCACTTCCCTGGGGCCTCTGAGACAAAGCGCCAGGAAACAGCGACTGCCCCAGAGTCTCCCCCCTCAGTGGGGCACAGTGAAGCACCCAGATAGATGAGTTTCTTCATAACAAAATCCCACTGCAGCCCAGCGAGCTGGGGCTCCTTGGGGTGCGTCCTAAGGAGACGTCCCGTAAGAGGTGGAAGGAGGACAGCCCTGCGCCCGCCAAGCCATGTGCAGCCTGGTCCTGAGGCTCTTTAGCCATGGTTGTTCTTGCGGCCGGCCTTGGAGTTGGGGCTCTTCACGTCACCGCGTCTGCACCTCGATGGCAGCTGTTCACTGTGGCCTTGGCCGTGAGCGGGGTTCAGGTCCCCGTCCTGTTCCTGGAGTTTCCAGTCGGGATTTTGGGTCTGCAACAACAGATTTTTTTTTCACGTTCTGGGCACGCTCACCCTGCCAGCATGTTCTCGCAAACTCTGCTCCTGCCGTCTGCTCATGTGCACAGAGAAAACACGTGTCTCCCTGTTGCTCGGTGGTGAAGCTTCATGACTTGCCTGGGGAAAGTGCTCTCTAGTGGGCCAGGGGGGACCAAGGCTCGTCTTCCGGGACGATGAGCAGAGTGATCTGGTCAGGGGACACCCGCGCCGCTCTCAGCATGTTGACATTGGCGAGATGCTCGGGCTTCAGCATCACGTCTGGTGTTGTGTGTATGAAAGGTTAGGCTCCCCCTTTTTTGTGGTGGTGGTGGTGGTAGCTCTCCTGTGACATAGCCATGCAGCGGCTTTAATCCCGTCCACAGGTTTGTGCCTCCGCCCTCACCACCCAGCACCAAGACTCTTCCATCACCCCAAGCTTCAGCAGAAGCAGCAGCTCCATTCCCCTTCCCCTACCTCTGGTAACCTCCGGCCTGCCTTCTGTTCCGATGCATTCGCATATTCTAGACACTGTGTAAGTGGAGTCACAGGCGTGTCCTTTCGCGTCGGGTTTACTTGGCGTCACGTACACGAGGCTCATTCACGCTGCCGCTGCATTGGCGCCTCACTGCTCGTCCTGGCTGAATAATGCCCCATTGTGTGGTAGGCCACCGGCTCCTTCTCCATTCCTCAGAGTTGATGGTCACCTGGGTCATTTCCGCTTTTTGGCTCTTGCGATAAACATTGGTGCTCAAGTACCTGTCCGAGTCCTGCTTGCAGTTCTTTTGGGGCATGTGCCCAGGAGTGGGATCCCTGGACACACGGGGGCCCAGTGCTCACCTGTGTCTCTCACAGCGGCTCTCCGCCCCGCGGCACTGCTGCTTGCAGGGGACTCTGTACTTGGAGCCGCACCAGGGATTCTTACACCAGCGAGAATCCCGGTGGCCTTCGTGGGCTTTGTTTGGCGTTGTCCTTGGCGGCTTTGTTGGCTCAGCTCATCTCCCTGCAGTTCATATGTGGGTCTGTCCCCTGCCTCCGTCCCTCAGACCTTTTGGTCTGTTTTCAACCTGATACTGGGATCTGGGGAGGGGGTAGGAGCCTCAGGCGTCAGTCGCAGGCGCGGCCTGGTCTGCTCTGGAAGTCGTCTGCGGGCGCAGATGGTGATGTGCTGCCATCAGAAATGCAGTTTCAGCCTCCCTGTCAGTTTGTGCTTGTCAGGACACAGCATGAGGGGCGTGAGAGTTCTTGGTAGGGGTGCAGTGGTCACATTCAGGGTGCAGAGCAGACGGGCTTTCTTCTGTCTGCGGGGGTGCCATCCCCAGCCCACGGCCCGTGGGCACAGGCTGGGGGCAGCCCTGGGCGCCCCCGACCGCAGGAGGGCTGGGTGCTGGCCTCGGGCTCCCCTGCTCTGGCCGGGCCTGGCCTGCTCTCTGGGCTTGTTCTTTCTTCACTTCTTGCCTTGCCTTTGTGGGGCACCTGCAGGCTCCTCGGGGCCTTGTCTCTGTCTGAGCCCGAGGTTGTCTGTAGGTGCTCTGGTGCGAGCAGGGGGCCGGGAACGCGAGGAGGAAGAGGGGTCTCGGCCCCTTGGGCTGCTTATCCACCTCCACTGGAGAAGCAGCACAGGACCTGTCCAGCTGGAGGACGCCCTCCAGGTGGCCTGCGGGTGACCGGCTCTGTGGTGCTTGGCCAGGCTGACGGCTGAGGATGCCGGGCGACTCTGCAGCGCCAGGCCTTGGCTGCGCAAGAACCTGAGGCTTTTCCTTGCACACCCATGTGTCTGGGTCTGTTCTGGCTGCTGGCGTGGTCCTTAGTCACATCCTGGGAGAGCTGGTGAGATAGGTTATTTGTGGGAGAGGAGGATGGGCGGGGGGAGGCAGCAGCAGGTTCCGGACGGCCATGTGGGCTGAGGGTCAGACCCATCTGGCACAGCCCCGGGGAATCTCGGGGCGGGGGTTCGTCCGGGTCCTCTCCAGGCACAGGGTGAAGTGACCCTGCCATGAAG
Source organism: Cabassous unicinctus (assembly GCA_029593785.1). NCBI lineage: Eukaryota > Metazoa > Chordata > Mammalia > Cingulata > Chlamyphoridae > Cabassous > Cabassous unicinctus. The sequence continues at coordinate 6,432 of JAQZBX010079526.1, read as the reverse complement.
GCAGCAGAGGTGGGCACGTCGTCGCCTGGGGGAAGGAAGCTTGGAGCCATGGGCCCGGTCTGAAGGTTGTGGCGGAAGCATGTCTGCTTCTGTGGATGCTCTAGTGCGGAAGGGGAAAGAAACCTAAAGTGCCTGGAAGAGCGAGTCTGGCTCCCGTCTCTTCAAGCGCTCTCTGGATCTGGAGCGCTGCTGGCTGGCTAAGCCGTGGACACTCAGGAGCCAGACTCTAGGTTCCATGCTCTGTGCAGTGAGACGCAGGCAGGGCTCACGACCCCCACAGTGGACCGACCACTGCAGGCTGGCCCGTGGTCACATGTGGGGTCCCCACCAGAAGGCCCAGGACACCTCGGGGCCGCAGGGAGGCCCTTTGCGACCCCATCCGGCCGCCGCAGGCCGCACAGCCACGCCCTACTCAGGTGCGCTGCCCACCCAGGGCGCTGCCCACCGGGCCTTTACGGCGCACCGTGGTGCGGGAGGGGCCGGGCAGCGCCGCTCTGCCCCTCGCACTGGCGCTCTGAGAAGAGACGTGTCCCTCCCGCTCGGGGTCTGCAGCCTCTGGGGAGGAGGTCTAGAGCTGCTGGGCCAGACCGCTCCCAGGGCGCCAGCGAAGCGGTGGGGCTGGCAGCCGCCCTCTCGGAGCTCCGCATTTGGGGAATGAGGTCGGGAAGCGCAGGGCGAAGACCCAGCACAGGAAGCTGTTTACGCTTCGTGCTGGAAGCCGAGGGCGCCTCGCCGTTTGGGCGCTGCTGTGCAGTTGGGTGAGGAGCTGTGCCAGGAGAGAAAGCCATTGATAAAAGACGAGCTGAGCAGCTCGCGCCTTGGCTTTGCCTGGTGGGCAGTGAAAGACAGGGACAGGTGCCAGAGTCGCTCGCTCTTAGGAAGGTCGGGTGGCTGGCCGGACGCCAGGGGCTGCTCACCCCGCACCTGTTGGAGTCTCTTCCCTGCCCTCGGGGGGCTTACGCAGGGCGCCCTGAGCGAGGCGGCGCCTGGGGAGGCGGTCCAGGCGCGCAGCTAGGAAGGGCAGGCCAGGCCTGGGGTGGGGTGCGGGTGCTGAGCTAGAGGGGTGGAGTGCTGGGAGCTGGCTTCGGCACAGCAGCCCCGCATGCGGCTGGATGCTGCACTCGGCTTGGCTCTGCTGGGCCGGGCGACGCGGTGGGTCCTCCAGGGGCGCGTCTGTGACCTGCCTGCTGGCGCTGGCTCCGGGTGAGCGTGCCGCTCCCCATTGCTGAGCTGCGGTAAAAGCAGCGTCCTACTAGTTGAGGGGAAAGGTACCCCTGGGGCGGCTGGCGTGAGAAGTTTGCTCTGCTCTCGGGGTGAGGCAGTGGCGGGTGGGTGGGAGGTGTGGGGACCCATCCCAGCCTGAGGAGTGTCCCACAGCGAGACTGCAGAGCCCTGGGCAGCTGGTGGTGTGCATGTTCTCTGTTCTGAGGGTTTCCCAGATGAGACTTTGGACGCTTTTCCAGAAAGACCCGGAACCATTAAGACGCTTTCCTGAAACATAGGAGGGAGTTACTCTAACAGCTGCTTACGTCCTGGTTTTAGAAGCCTTCCTCCTTTCTTGCATTGCTCAGATGTTTCCAGATCCTGACTCTGGGCCGATTTCAGGGGCGAAAACAGGTGGGCGTCTTACTGCTGTGACAAAGCTGGCCTTGGGGCTGGGGTGGGCTGGCGGTCACGGGCAGGGAGGGGGCCGTGGGGGTTTGGCCCTTGGGGAGATGACATGGATGTACACGCGGTATCTGGCTGCTGCCTTCTAGGATCCCTGATTTGGGGGTCGGGAGGCAGTGTCGAGGTGGCAGGGCAGCCTGGCGCTCCGTGTTCGGGGGTGGCTGCGGGAGGGCTGGCCCCCTGCCTCGAAGCCCTCCCTGGGGTGTCACGCTGCCTGCGGCGTCCCTGGTCTCTGTCCACTTTGTTGGTGGCCTGCCATATTGCGCTCCGTGAGGTTTGAGTGGAAGGAGGAAGGGGAAGCCGCCACACCCAGCTCCCTGTCGCGGGCACCAGCAGCACGCCTGGCGTGTGCGTGCGTCCTTTCGGAAGTGAAGAGGCAGGCTGGCCTGGCCTGTGACCCGGCGGCACAGGGGGTCCCGTCCTTCAGGCAGCCCGCCCGGGGCTCAGAACCGGCGGGCGGGGGCTGCGGGACAAGCGCCTCCACAGAGGCAGGCAGCAGTGTGCGCGGTGGGGTCTGTGGCTTGCGTGCCTTCACAGAAGGTGCGGGACCCACGGGTGTCCCGCTTGTTGGGCCGTGCACAGGACGCGGGTTTCCCCCAGCCGTCTTGGCTCGTGCTGGGACCTTCCAGTAGCTCCGCAGCAGCGGGTGTGTGCAGATCCTCCCGTCTTAGCTCTGGGCAGCGTCCCGAGCGCCTGGGGAAGGTCGCGGCCCTGCGGTGCCTGCACAGCCACGTAGCCCCCGGTTCAGCTCGGCACCCAGGCCCCGGCGGGGTGAACAGACCTGGGTCTGCTGCGGGCCTGGGCCCTTGTTCCTGAGCCTCGGCTTTCCCACCCGTGGTGCGGGGCCCCCGTGGGACATGGGTGGCCAGGAGGCAGCCCTGTAGAGCTCTGTGACCCAGGCAGGCTGCGGGCCCGTCGCCCCCCGCTGTGGCACAGCTGCCTGCCTCTTGTGGGTGCACCCCAGGGCACCGGCTGGCTTGGGGTGGTCTGAGGCCTTGGCAGAGTTCTGCGCAGGCCCAGCCTGAGGCCCTCGGTCCCCAGCACCTTTCTGCAGACCTTCTTTAGAGGCAGATTCCTGTGACTTTAGTGTCCACCTGCGGCTGCCTCTGCTTTGTTTTAACCCTGAGGTCTCTGACCCTCAGGGAGCGCCGCCCTGGGCAGCACCGCACGGGCGGGCCTGTTCCTGGACCCTGGGCTGGGGGTGTGGAGAGGACCCACCCCGTCCGCGGTGTGTCCTCGCCTGGCCCTGGCTGCCCTGTCAGCGGAAGGCTGTGGGCACGGTTCAGGGGCCCCTGCTCTTCCCGGCTGTCATCGGGTCACTGCCTAGTTTTCTGCACAGGAGAGAGTCTGGGAGGTGTGGGACGTGCTCACGCTGCCGCCTCCCCCTCTCCCTGTTTCACGTTTCTAAAGAACAGTCATGCGTGCAGTATGTCGCCCACCTGCGCCGCCTGTGGCCCGCCTGCCAGCAGCGATGAAGGCGCGTGGTCGCCGTATAGCTGCTCTCTGCCGGCCATGGCTCACGTTCGGTGTGTTCCCCACACCGTCTGGCGTGCGCCCGTGCGTAGGGTTGTGTACCTGTCGTGGCTGGTGACAACGCGCTCCTGCTGTACTGCCGCCCACAGGCCGTCGTCCACCACCGGGGTCCCCGCTTTCAACGGTCCTGGCAGTGCATGCTTCGGGATTTGCTCTTAACTGGCGTGAGTAGCACATGCCACGGTCGCCCGAGAGGTTTAGGTGTCGCCATCTCCGTAGGATCCTCCTCCGCCCCTCGCGGCGTTTTAGAGTCCGTCATGTTTTTTTTTAAGTTGCTGCGGTGCGTTGTGTGAGTCGGTGACTTGCCTGGAACTGAGCACAAGCTCGTTGGTGGGGATCTGGGGCGAGGCCCCTGCTGAACTGGGCCCTGCGCGGGAGACCCTGGGGGTGCTGGTGGGTGTCGTGTGCACTGTTGGACTTGGGTCCTCAGAGCCAAGAGCTGGACCTCTGCCTCTGAGGAGCGGAGCCTTGGTTGGTCAGGTGGGTGGCGCCTGCTTTTGCGTCCAGGTGGTATTTTGAAAGGCGCTTCTCTGTTTGACCTCAGCACCCAGAGTCCTCGTTTCAGCGAGATGCTTGTGCTAGAGGCACAGGGCCGGGGCTCAGCAGGTCCCCTCCCTTCCGAAGCCCGCCTTGGCGCCTGCAGGGCTCGCCGGGTGGGTGGCGGCGGGTGCCTGCAGGCCCACCAGTGGGCACCGCGGTGTTCTGGGCCTCCCCACAGGCCTGCACTCCCGGCCGGGTGGCGAGCAGGAGGCGCGCTCTTGGGGACTCGGGTTCGAGGTGAAAGCGGCGCCCTCGTGAGGGCTGGTGACCTGCGCTGCGGACAGCGGGGTCCTCGGCCCCCTGGCTGCTGCTGCTGACCGAGCAGGCGGCCGGCCTTACGGCGAGTCGTGGCGAGTCCCCCCGTCAAGGCCCCCGACGCAGTGCTGTTTGGATTTGGGCCGTGAGGCCTGCTCTTGGTCTGTGTGCCATGGGAGCAGGCCTTGGGCGCTCTTCCCCCTGGTGTTTGCTTTTTTTTCCTTTCTTTCTTAAGTTGTGGGAACATATATCCAACATAAAACTCCCTGCCCCTTGTAGCCACTTCCAGGTCTGCACTGCGGGGCTCAGGGGCTTTACTCAGCTGACAGCGACATGCACCGCCACCCTCCACTGCTAGAGCCTAGCTTCCCTGTGCTTTCTGGGCATCCTCGAGCAGCAAGATTTCCCTTCTCCCTCCCAGAGGAAAAGCGTCCTGGGAAGTGACACGACGCTGCTCTTCGCCCGGTTTACCAGGCTGTGCCTTATTCGGCTGCTCGTCCACCACGGCTGCCGATTGGAAGACCTGGTCAGAGGCGGGGTGGCCAGGAATCCCCTCAGGACTCCCCACAGGCTGTCGTTTCCCGAGGGCGCTGGCCTTCAGAGGAGACTCGGACCGCGCTGGCCTTGCTGCTGCAGTGACCGTGCGGGTCAGGCGGGTGCCCGCATGGCTGCTCGCCGGCTGCGGGGAGAGGCGGCATCTGTACCGTGTGGAGTCGGGGTCAGGAGCCACCGGCCGCCTCCTGCCCAGCATGACCCGGGCAGGGCCTGGACTCCTGAGAGCGAGTGAGTGGGTCTCACCTTTCTGGTAGGCTGCCTGGTGACAGGGAAAGCGTTGCTTCTTTATAGACAAGCCCCAGAAACTTGCCACAAGAATAGGGTGGCTGGGGGCCTATTTTTTTTTTCCGGGAGGTCCCAGGGATCGAAGCCCAGTCCCTCCATATGATAGACGGACGCCAAACCTCTTGAGCCACATCCGTTTCCCCGGGACCTATTTTTTGACGTGAGAAAAACAAAACCCACCAAGCCCAGTCCACGGCTGACACCTGAGACTCCACATCCTGCTCTCTGCGGGGACCCCAAGACGCTCCTGCCATGGGCGGGGACCGCTGGTGGTCAGGGTCTGAGGGAAAGGGCTCTGGCGCCATCAGAACCCCTTTGATCCCCTGCCCTGGAGGGTGGGGTCCCTGGCGTGTGGGGCTTTTGTGGTCCCCTCCCCCATTTTCATGTTTCGACTGGTTGTGCGGCCCTGCTGCCCCCCCCACTCCCACCCATCGCAGGGTTGGTGGAGTCACAGCCACGCAGGGCACAGTTGTGTGTGCCCGGGAGGCCTCCTGCCCACCCAGGCCAGGCAGTGCGGGACCCCAGGCAGTCCTTTCCCGCCCCCCCTTTACTGTCAGAAGCGGCTACCCAGGTGGTGAACAGGTACCTGCGTGACCCTAACCTTCACACTTGCTCCGTGCCGACTCAGTGCCACGCGGGTTCCTGGTGCCTCGTCCTCCACGTGGCACCTGTGGACGGCCGCGTGTGAGCCGCCAGCACCTGTGGCTCGACTTGGCCTCACAGGGTGTGTGGGCTGTCGTGCGGTCTCAGACCCAAGGGTGGAGTCAGTGCCCGCCTTTCGGGTGGCACTCGCCGCTGGGCACCCTGGGCTGTCGCACTCCCTCATCCAGAGTTGGGGGTGCTGGGAGCTGAGGGCGCATCCCCCAGGCCTGTCCCGGGTGACCAGCTCCTGGCCTAGTGCCCCAGGGCTCTGTCTGGGGCCGGGTGTGATGTCTCTGGCTTCCACTCCAGTGTCCAGGATGGATGTGTCATCTTTGCCCCCCACTGGGTGTGCGTTTCTGAATCCCGAAAGCCAGGTGCTGGCTTGCGGCCACGAGGTAAGGTTGAGACAGGTGTCCGGGGGAGATGAAGCTTCTGGAGCTGGGCTGCGTTGGATTTGGTCCTAAGCAGTGGGGAGAGGCATAGGCTTATGCCGAGTCCATCTCAGGTATAACTTGAGGCTGTTGTGACTTCCCCAGTCCTGCGAGTGCCCAGTGCCCTTTCTGCGTGACTTGTTTGGGGGTGGAGGGAAGGACAAGTTGACAGTGGAACTTGTCAGGGGCCCGGCAGAGCTGGGTGGGGAGTGGGCTCGTGCTTTGGGGTGTGGCCGCAGGGGTTTCAGAGGAGACGGGGATTCTAGAAGGCCTATTACCGCATCATCTCGGAAGCTTGGCGCCCAGAGGTTCCGTGAGCTTCCTTCAGAGCCTGGAGGAGGGGCCGATGCCCGCCCTCTTGGGGTGGCTGGAAGCCCGCTCGGCCCCTGCCGGCTCTCCTGCAGCTCTTGTCGGAGCAGCCTTCAGCACAGTGCGTGGGGGCGCGGGAGGGTGCAGGACGGGCCTCCAGAGCCTCGCTGCTTCCTCTTTTGTTCCTCTGACGTTTTCTTCAGCTGATGCTTTC
>JAQZBX010079524.1:0-13905 GCA_029593785.1 Cabassous unicinctus | reverse complement strand
GTATCCTTAAAAAAAAAAAAAAAAAGTCATTCACAAAACAAAACAAAACAAAAAAAGAGTTAGTAGCCTTATAATTTACTTGGTCTCACACAATACATAGAACTCTGCACCTGTTATGTTACTGTGTATTCACACATTCTTTTCACACAATCTTTGGGCATTTACAAAAAGTCATCACTTATTAAGCCACAAAACAAAATTCAAAAATCCTGAAGAATAATATCATATAGATAATTTTATCCAACCATAAAGGAAGTAAATTAGAAATCAGTAACAAAAGCATACTTCTATGTTGTGATGGTTAGGCTAATGTGTCAACTCAGCCAGGTAATTGTGTCCAGGTGTTAGGTCCAGCAAGCACTGGGCTAATTGTAATACAAGAGCATTTATGGACTTCCATCGGAGCCCCTGGTTTGCAGCCTGCCTTTGGAACCTGGACTTGTGCATCCCCACGGTTGCATGAGAGACTCTTATGATATCTCATATTATTGAGAGATATCTCCTGTTGATTCTGTTTCCAGAGACAACCATGACTAAAACATATGTAATTCAAGGGTCAGAGAAGAATCATAATAAAGTAGCAAATACATTAGGACTGAATAACAAAATATATATATATAAAACCTTGTGAGACAAAGCTAAAATAATAATTATAGGAACACTTAGAGCTTTAAATATATGTTTTAAAAAAGACTGAAAATAAATGACCTAAACATGCAAATCAAGAATTTAAAATTAAAAAATAGAAAACCAAAAAAGCAAAAGGAGGAAATTATAAGAATGAAACAGAAAACAAAGATAAAATAGAGAGGATAATAAACACAGCCGCCTCGAATAAAATCAATAGACATCTTGCAAGTTAGCTTTAGAAAAAATAGAGTTCTCAAATAAATAATGTTAGGATAAATAGGAATACAACCAAAATTCAGTAGAGATTTTTAAAGAGAGAGAGAGAATTCTGGGGGGTGGGGAAAGATGGCAATAGTATAATTTTCAAATCTCCCTGACTCTTTACATAAACGAAAAGACAGAAAGACAGTCAAGACAAAACACCACACCACACCCTGGAAAACATCTACAACAAACTCAAAACATGAGTGGGCAGAAAAAACCACTAACAGCTCCAAGACCTGCATTCTTATCAGTATGTTTCTGGGAGGAAAGAAAGAAAGAAACTGGGCTTCCAATAGACCTGAAAATAAAAGAACCCCCAAACTGTTCAAAGGCGCCCGGTGGAAAGTGTCGAGCCAACCTGCGAACTGCAGGGAAAAGCGGGAGAGGCTTCCTTCAGCAGGATGCCCCCTGCATGTGAGACCCCTGGACTTCCTTGAATCCTTCCCACCTCAGGCTGCTCAGATTTCCTCTCACTTCTCTTTCCCTCACTCGAGAAATTTAGTGCCTATTTCAGTTGCTTGCAGCTAAAGATGCCCAACAATACATTCTCTAGATTTTAAAAAATAATGAGCAGAATCAAGACACATAAGACCAGTGATGAACATGCTAGCAAGCATCAACATTTCGCTCTCCTTTCCTCCCACAGCTACCAACCAAAGGTTTCAATTAATTTTAACATGGATTTGAGTAAAGTAAATAGCCAGATGATTCAAAGTAAATGAGGAACTGAGTTGTCATTTAATATATTACAGAAATTCCTTAATATGAGTTATTTAAATGTTTGAGGTCATTTGTACATATTAAATGATTAAAATAAATTTAAGTTTTCAACTTTCAAAGAAAGTTCAACTGAGTCTAATAAAAAGTTGTGTGTGTTTGATTAGACCAACCACTGAGCTTTTGAAGAGCTTGTGCCTTTTCTCTTTGGGGTAAGGTTCGGAGCAGTATCATCCTAGTAAAGTTCCTCTGCAGTAAGGAAAGGAAGTAATAGAAACACAGCCACAAGACAGTTCATGAAAACATTCATCTTTCTTTAAAAAGATGATCCTTAAAAAAAAAAAAATCAGAACACCATTTCCGTTTGAAAGACAAAGCTGAAATTTTATTTAAAGCAATGAGAAATGTACATAACAAATCACATAGAGCTAATTAGTAGTCATATGGAATAAGGACCATTTATTTTGGGTTGCTCCAGAGGTTAAAACAAATACTATTGAATGGAATTTAGAGAGGGGCAGATTTTGTCTAACTCTAAAGGCAACTTTTCTGGAAACATAACTATTCAAAAATCAAATAAAATGCCTTGAGAAGTATGGAGTTCCCAGTCAACAAAAGTAGTGTTGAAGAATCTGGAAGGTACAATTGTTAGACATGTTATAAAGGAAATTCCAGCACTTACAAAAAAGAATGAATTTGTTTTCTTCCAATTCCAAAATTATTTGGTTCTATTTCTCTAATGCAACCAGCAAATATAAAATAAATTTGAAAAATGACAAAAATTGTGCATATTAGAAGGTAAAGCATGGTAGTGTCAGAGAAGTAAAAAAATGATGAATATGCATTTTCACATATTACAAAAACATCCTATTTGCAAAGTGATTATCTCAAGAATCCACCCAGAACTGGGACTTCTGAATGAAAAGTAACCTAAAATAATAGGCTAGTAATCAGTGTCAGTAACAGAAAAATGACTGACTTTTACCTGCTTTTTTCCCCCCACAACATAGAAGTATGTGGTAGTATTCTACCACCGAATCAGAGAAGGCATTAAAACCATTTTATACCGAAATAGACAGAACCTTTAACCAACCGCCCCCTACCAAAGAAGCAACAAAGAACCCCTATTACATGTTCATATAAAATGTGATATGCTACAGAACAGCATGCCAAATCCCAGAAAATTCTCAGTGCCTAGATAAACTAGCTCATAGAGTGTAACAAGTTAGGCCCTCTCTTCAAAATAAAGACTGGGACATAACTAGTTTTTCCAACAGCCTAAGTCAGCAAAAAGTGGAAAGGAAATAAAAACCAGGCAAAATTAATTGTTCTGGTAAACAAATTAAAAAGTTAGATACGGATATATAAGGAACCACTATCTCTAAGGTAAATCAAAGAGAAAAGGGGAATAATTGGCTCCTTCAAATCCAAATTATGAAGGAAATTTTAAGAGACCATTTCTTTATCCTTCTTGGATATCAATGAGAAAGGAAAGAGTATCCAGGTGTTTAGGAAGACTGCCTTAAAATATAACTGGTCAGCAGGCAGAGGGAAAGAAATTTCCTGAATGGACATAGAACAAAAAGAAATCCTAGTGACTCCAAAATTTCCTGGAAAGGTCAGAAGTCCTGATCCTTACAGAATCCATTTTAAATTTCCTATAGAGAAAAAAAAATGCATCTATAACATATTCATAGGTATTACACTTATTATGCAATACTCTTTCCCAGTAATGTATCTTGATTCCCTGGAAGTCTCCTACTGTACCTAGCAGCTGAATCTCATTCAACAGTCATCTAAACAGTAGAGAATAAAAGGTTTACAGTTGACCATCTAATCACTATATTGTCTATTTCAACAGGAGGAGAGGAAGAATTCAGATCCCTGAAAATGAGGAAATTCTTAACGCCATGTGCACAAGTCCAAGAAAACAGACATCCTCAAAAAAGTCAAAGAGGACCTCAGATGTTAGCCTCAGATTGATCTCCTTGACGGGAGCGCTAACCACTGAAGAACACCAGCCAGCACACACCCAATTTACAAAGACCCTGAAAGGTGATTTTGCCTTTGTTTGCTTTTGTCAACTCCCAGAAATCAAGGAAATCCCTGTCATATCACTAGCTGGATATAAACTTAAGGAAAAGATGCTCAGGGATAAAATTCCAGAGTAAACAAACTAAAATATTATAAAAGATTACAACACAAAGAAGAAAGAGGAAATGTTGACCCATTAAAAGGATCAAGATAAAACTTTAGGAACCATCAACAAAGACTTTTTAAAAATTATCTTAAATATCCTCAAAAAGCTAAAGGAAAACATAAAGAAATAATTAAAGAAAAATGATGAATAAACAAAATAAGAATCCTCAATAATGAGACTGAAATTCTTAAAAGGAACCAAAAAAGGAATCATGGAATTGAAGACTACAATTAATGAAATAAAAATTCCCTACAGAGGTTCAATAACAGATTGGAGCTGGCAGAAGAATCAGTGAACTCCAAGATAACATAATTGAAATGATTCAGGCTGGGGAACAAAAAGAAAAAAAAGAATGAAGAAAACTTAACAGAGCCTAAGGGACCTGTGGGTCACCATCAAGCATACCAATATACACTTTATGGGAGTCCTAGAAGGAGAAGAGAGAAGGGACAAAAGGAATATTCAAAGAAATAATTGCAGAACACTTACCAAATTTAAACAAGTAAATGAATATATACATTCAAGAAGCCTAGTGTACCCAAACCAGGACAAACAGGAAGAGAACCATACCTGGACATTATAATCAAGCTGTCAAATGTCAAAGACAAAGAGAATTCTAAAAGCTACAAGAGAACGGCAATGTGTTCTGTGCAAGGAAGGAAGCCCAAGTAAGATTACGTATCAATTTCACACCAGAAACCATATAGACAAGAAGACAGTATAATGAAATATTTAAAGCACTAAACAAAAACTATCTCCAACAAAAAATATTTTATCTGGCAAGGCTGTCTTTCAAAAATGAAAGAAAGATAAAAAATTCCTTGACAAAAGTTGAGGGAGTACATAACCACTAGACCAGCCCAACAAGCAATGCTAAAGGGAGTTCTTCCGATTGAAAGTGGCATAAAGAAATAAAGATCACCAGTAAAGGTGACCACATGGGTAATTACAAACACAAATAGCAATGTATTATATTTTAGGTACGTAACTCCACTTTTTACTTCTTATAAGTTCTAAATAAAATTGAAAGAAAGTAATTATGTATCTATGATTTTTGGACACACAATGTATAAAGATACACTTTATAACGAGTATAACAAAAAGGCAAGGGTATGGAGGGAATAGGAACATAGTTTGCTTATGCTTCTGTCCCCTCAATTGTGGTCGTTCTAGGTACAGGATGTTAAACTTAAGCCCCATAGTAATCATAAAGAGAATATTTGAAAATTATACACAGAAGGAAATGAGAAATGACTCAAAATAAAAAAATATGGATGTGGGCAGTAATGGAAGAACTGAGGGACAGAACAGCTAGAGACTTACAAAATCAAAATAACAAAAGGCAGAGGAACATCCTGCATTATCAGTAGTTAGTTTAAATGTAAATGGGTTGAACTCTCCAGTCAAAAGGATGAGATTGGCAGAATGGATAAAAAAGCATGACCTTAAATATTGTTTACAAGAAAGTCACCCTAATTTAAACACACAAATAGGTTGAAAGTGAACTAATGGAAAACATATTCCATGCAAATAGTAAACATCTCAATAGACAGAACATCTAGACAGGAGATCAATAGGTTAGCAGATGCTCTGGGTTCTGGGCTTCTAGGCTCTTGGCTATGCTGCATAAAAGAATTTAAGGAGGGAAGCGGGAGTGGCTCAGTCGATAGAGCCCCCATTTACCATGTGTGAGGCCCCGGGTTCGCTTCCCGGGGCCTCCTTGTGAGGGCAGGCCGGCCCGCGCGGCGCGAGGGGCTGATGCAGCGGGACCTCACAACGAGGGGGAGATAAGCAGACATGGAGAAGACACACAGCGAATGGACACAGCAAGCACAAGCAGCAAGGGGGGGATAAATAAATAAATAAATCTTTAAAAAAAAAAAAAAAGAATTTAAGGACACATCACAGGGTAGGCCAGGGAGCAGTGAAGAGTTTATTAAGAAACAAGAGAACTAGAAATGAGAAAGTACACAACCGGAGACACGGGTTGTAGGCATGCTACATGCACGTGGGGCCCCAGGTTAAGGCCTTTTTAAAGCCTTTCCTTCTCCCCTTTCCTAATACTGGGGAGGGGCCCCAGTTGTTTGCTGTTATGATTGGTTGCCCCACCTGTTAGGTCTCAGGGGGCCAATGAGGAGGGCTGTTTAGAGTTATCCAGGGCTTCCCCTTGACCCTGGAAAAGTTCCAAATGGGACCTAGTGGCCAGGGACTCAGCGGGGTCTTTCCAGCTTTGTTCTCTAGCAGCAGCCTTCCCCTCAGGGGGTTTCCAGGCAGGGTCTCTCAGCCATGTTCTCTGCTGGGTCCCAGCTGCTTTCCCTCTTTCCCTATACTAACCTGCCTCAAAAATGGAAATAGAAGACTTGAATGAGATAAGAAACCACCTATGCCTAACGGACATATATAGAACACTTCATCCAAAAATAGCAGGATACACATTTTTTAGTGAACATGGGTCATTCTCTAGGACAGACCACATGCTAGGTCACAAAAAAGTCTTATCTCAATAAATTTAAAATATTGAAATTATACAATGCATCTTCTCCTCCCATCAAAGAAAAGCCCAGGGCCAGATGACTTCACTGATGAATTTTACCAAGCATTCCAAGAAGAATTAACACCAATCCTGCTCAAACTCCTCCAGAAAATTGAAGAGGAGGGACCACTTTCTAACTTACTCTCTGAGCTAGTATCACAGTAACACCAAAGCAAGACATTGCAAGAAAGAAAGTTGGATGTAGATACAAAAATACTCAACAAAATACCAACAAACTGAATCAAACAGCACATTGAAAGAATTATACACCACATTAACAGAAGAAAAGAGAAAATCACTTAATCATCAATTGGCCTAGAAGAGGCATTTGACAAAATCCAGCACCCTGTCTTGATAAAAATGTTCAGAAAACTAGGAACAGAAGGAAACTTCCTCAACATGATAAATGGCATCAATGAAAAACCTAGAGGTAACATCATACTCAACGGTAAAAGATTGAAAATGTTCCCCCTAAGATGAGAAAAAAGACAAAGATGCTCACTGTCACCACTGTTATTCAACTTGTACTGGAAGTTCTAACCAGAGCAATTAGGCAAGAAAAATAAATAAAAGGCATTCAACTTTAAAAGAAAGAAGTAAAAATTTCCCTATTTGCAAATGAAATGATCCTATACATAGAAAATCCTAGAAAATCCACAACAAAGCTATTAGAGCTAATCAATATATACAGCAAAGATGGAGTACAATATCAACATGCAAAATCTGTGGGGGTTTTTTTGATACACTAGTGATGAACAATCTGAAGAGGAAAAAATTTCCATTTACAATAGCAATTAAAAGAATAAAATATCTAGAATAAATCTAACCAAGGATGTAAAGGACTTATACATGGAAAACTATAAAATGTTGCAAAAAGAAATCAAAGAAATAAAAAAAAAGAATAAGGAGATCTAAATTAATGGAAGGATACTCTGTGGTCATGGACTGGAAAATTAAATACTGTTAATATGTCAATTCTACCCAATGCAATTTACAAATTCCATGCAATCCCAGTCAAAATTCCAACACAGATTTCCTTGAAGAAATGGAAAAGATAATCATCATATTTATATAGAAGGGTAAGAGAAACCAAATAGACAAAACCATCTTGAAAAGAAGAAATGAAGGTGGGGAACTCACACTTACCAATTTTAAAACTTAGTATAAAGCTGCAGTAATCAAGACAGCATGGTACTGGCACAAGGACAGACATATAAACCAATGGAATCTAATTGAGAGTTCAGAAATAAACCCTTCCAACCAAGTCCAATTTATTTTTTGACAAGGGTGTCAAGTTCTCCCAATGAGGAAAAGATAGTCTCTTCAACAAATAGTACTGGGGAAGCAGGATATCCACATGCAAAAGAGTGAAGGTGGAACCCTACCTCACATGATATAAAGTAAACTATCTAAAAATAGATCAAAGGCCTAAATATAAGAACTAGGACTATAAAACTCTTAGAAGAAAACATAGGGAAGAATTCAAGACCTTGTGTTTACAATGTTCATACACATTACACCAAAAGCATGAGCAACAAAAGAAGAAATAGATAAATGAGACTTCATCAAAATTAAAAACCATTGTATATCAAAGAACCTTCTCAAGGAAGTAATAATAGGAGAGAATATTTGGAAACCATTTCTGATAAGCGTTTAATATCAGAATATGAAAAAGAACTCCTACAACTCAACAACAAAAAGACAACTCAATTTAAAAATGAATCAAAGAGGGAAGCGGGTGTGGCTCAATCGATAGAGCTCCCGTTTACCATATGGGAGGCCCCGGGTTCGCTTCCCGGGGCCTCCTTGTGAGGGCAGGCCGGCCTGCGCAGCAGTGGGCTGATGCAGCAAGACCTCACAGCAAGGGGGAGATAAGCAGACACAGAAAAAACACACAGCAAATGGACACAGTGAACACAAGCAGCAAGGTGGGGATAAATAAATAAATAAATAAATCTTTAAAAAAAAAAGAATCAAAGACTTGTATAGACACTTTTCCAAAGTAGATATACAAATGCCCAATAAGCACATGAAAAGTTGACCAATGTCATTAGTCACTAGGGAAATGCAAATCAAAACAAGATAACATTTCACATCCACTAGAATGACTACTAAACAAAGAACAGAAAACAACAAGTGTTGGGAAGGATGCAGAGAAATAAGATTACATTGCTGGTAGAAATGTAAAATGGTGCTGCTGTACAAAGACAGCTTGGTGACTCCTCAGAAAGTTAAACAAAGAATTACCATGTGACCCAGCAAGCCTACTTTTAGGTATATAGCCCAAAGAATTGAAAGCAGGGACTCAGGTATTGGTATACTAATGTTCATAGCAGTATTATTCACAGTTGCCAAAAGATAGAAGCAACCCAAATGTCCAATAACAGATGAATGGATAAACAAAATGTGGTATATGCATACAATGGACTATTGCTCAGCCATAAAAACATGGACGACACATGACAACATGGATGAACTCTGATAACAGCATGTCGAATGAAATAAGCCAGACACAAAATGACAAATATTGTATATCTTATTGATATGAAATAATTAGAATATGCAAATTCACAGATTCAGAAACTAGATTATAGGTTACTTGGGGCAGGGTTGGGGTAGGGAATGGGGATTTAATGCTTAATTGGTACAGAATTCCAGGTTTAGGTGATGGAAAAATTTTCATAATGGATGGCAGTGATGTGACAAAACATTGTAATATGTAATTAACACCACTGAATTGTATATTTGAAAGTGGTTGAAATGGGAAATTTTAGGTTGTATATATGTTAGCAGAATAAAAATTTTGTAAAAACCATAGAACTGTACAACAGAAAAAGTGAACCCTACTGTAAACTATGGACTATAGTTAATATTATATTAATATTATTTCATCAATTTTAACAAAGGTACCACACTAATGAAAATGTTAATAATAGGAAAAACTGCATGGAAGGTATATATGAACTTTACTTTCTGCATGATTTCTCTGTAAACCTACAACGCTCTAATAAAAATGAAAGAAAAAAAAAATAAGATGCACTTTAGAGAAAAATGTACATGAGGAGTACTGAATGTCATGACAGGCAAGCTCTTAAGAATAAATTCCATGGAAAGAATATATCCTTTTACAAGGAGAAATCTAAAACAACTAAGTGAAGGAAGTCTAAATATGATTTTCAAAACAAAGAAACCACAGAAGTACTTTGCAAAATTTTTATGTTTGCAAATATCTTTGAAATCTAAGTATCCTGATTCATTAGATATGCTAATGCCACGAAACCAAGTACTTGGCTGTTTCGCCACTTAATATTCTAAAGCAAATGAAATTCTATCCAAGGGTAGTACAATTACTTTTTCTTTAACCAAATAAAATACACTGGAAAATGCTGAACATAAGATCTCCCTTTAGCATAAATATTCATAATAATACATTAAAGGACCTGCCATTTTTGTTTCAAGATGGTAATTATGTTGCTTTGGGCCCAAAGGCCTTTTTTTTTTTATTAAAGATATTCACATCCACCATCCACCTAACTATCAAATAGTTTCTAACACAATACATGAAATATGATGAAAAATTTTAGAAAATAAAATTGGTTTGGATTGATCTTCTATATTCCCTATCAATTTAATTCACATTTCTAATAATTCAATTACAAAACTAGAAAATTTAGTATCTCAAGGATTGAATCTGATTAACCAGAACCATAACAATCCTGGGAGAAACACAGGCAATTTAAGTCCATATTACCACTTAGGGGAAAGCACAGCAAAGTGTTTGGGCCAAATTATAGTCACTAGAGGCAGTTTCCTAAATAAAAGCTATTGACTTCTGGAGGCTGTGTCATCCGATGCACACAAATTCCATTTAATTCAACAAACGTTCAGTGAGTGGCCATCGCAGTGTCAGCTCCTAAAGTTAGCACAGTGCAGCCACTGCTTCTGAAGCTCACAATCAAGGAGGACAGATCAAGACACCTGCAAAACTGGTGACATTACAAAACAGTGTTTGGAGACGCTGCACACACTATAGGACCCAAGCTTAGGTGAAGGAAAAGTGAACCCCTGACACATAAAGAGGGAACAGAAGTGGATGGTAGGGCTGTCCAAAGGCAAAATGAAGTTCCGCTATCCAGGAGGGAAAGGTTTCAGCATTTAGCGTTCAAATTCTTCATTAAATCTCTCTTACTAGCAATGTAACCCTGCAACCTCTCTTAGCCTCAGTTTCCTCATCTGTAAAAATACTGTTCCATGGACTATATAAAATAACCTGTGTAAAATGCCTGCTACCAGAGTCAAGCAAAGCATCTAGCACAGAGCTAGAACTGAAGTTGGGTCTATTTTCAAGAGCTCAAGATACTGTTTCTATTCCTATGCCATATCTGAAAAGAGCTTCTTGCATACTTCTTCCATGATCACCAAAACCCACAAATGCCACAAATCTCATCCTTTCAAGGCAGGCACACAATTTACCAGAGCCATTTCTTCAAACCCACATGTACCCACTGTATGGCTCTAATTTCAAATTTAACTGGCATCATGAGTTTCATGGCTCAATCTTCATTCACTGAAGAATTTTACTACTATTATTTTTTATTTGATCAGAATGTTTACTTCAAAGTGGTCTGACTTAAGAAGCTATAACTTTGAAGTAGTAAAAATGTTTTTTGAAGGCTTCATTTGTGGAAATTAAAATTAGCACAAACTGTTACATCTTCAATAACGTTAAAAGGCAATTACCGGGAAGCGGGTGTGGCTCAGTGGATAGAGCCCCCGTTTACCATATGGGAGGCCCCGGGTTCGCGTCCCGAGGCCTCCTTGTGAGGGCACGACGGCCTGAGCGGTGCAGTGGGCTAATGCAACAGGACCTCACAGCAAGGGGGAGATAAGCAGACACAGAGAAGACATGCAGCGAATGGACACAGCAGCACAAGCAGCAAGGGGAGCATAAATAAAATAAAAAATAAATAAATCTTTAAAAAAAAAAAAAGGCAATTACCACTCCTAACATTCTGTTAGCATTATGCAAGGTAATGTCAATTAAATGCAAAGGAAAAAATTAACATTTTTCAAAAGCAGTAACAAACTTTCCTCAATATATTCATGACGTTTCTCAACAAAATTGTACATTGTGTGCTGTAGGTCAGTCTGACATCTATTATTTAAAAACTGGTAACTCAAGGGTGAGTATTAAAGGGCATCTGGCTTGTTTTTCAGAGACAGCACACATAACTAGGCTGAGCACACACGAGACAGAGCACACACAATGACAAAGCACACACGAGACAGCACATACAACTACACTGAGCACACACATCTACACTGAGCACACACAATGAAAGCACATACAAACGACAGAGCACACACAAAACAGAACACACACAACGAGACAGAGCACAATGAGAGAGCACACACAATGAGACAGAGCACACACAACTAGACTGAGCACACACAAGACAGAGTACACATAACTAGACAGAGTACACACAAGACTGAGCACACACAATGAGACAAAACACACACTAGACAGAACATATACAACTAGACAGCAAACACCACTACACAGAGCACACATCAATAGAGCAAACACAAGACTAAACACATACAACTAGACAGCACACACAAGACTGAGCACACATAATGAGACAAACACACACAACTAGACTGAGCACACACAACTAGACATCAGCAAATAGCAAAAGTTTTATTTCTTCCTTTCCTATTTGGGTGCCTTTTATTTCTTCATCTTGCCTAATTGCTCTAGCTAGAACTTCTAGCAAAATACTGAATAACAGTGGTGACCGTGGGCATCCTTGTCTTGTTCTCACTCTCAGCAGGAATTTCAGTCTTTCACGATAAAATACAATGTTAGCTGTAGGTTTTCATATATGCACTTTACCCCATTGAGAGTTTCCTTCTATTCTATCTTTCAGATTGCTTTTATCAAGAGAGGATGTTATACTTTGTCAAATGACTTTTCTGCATCAATCATGATGAACATGTAATTTTTCTTCTTCAATTTATTAATGCAGTATATCACACTAGTTGATTTTCTTCTGTTGAACCACTCTTACATACTGGGATAAACCCAACTCAAGGGGAGCAGATGTGGCTCAAGCAGTTGAGCACCCACCTCCCACACAGGAGGTCCCGGGTTTGGTTCCCGGTGCCTCCTGAAAAAACAAAAACAAACAACAAGAAAACAAATGATAAAACCAACTCAGGGAAGCCATTGTGACTCAGTGGTTGAATGCCGGCTTCCCACATATGAGGTCCCAGGTTCAATATCTGGCCCCTTGGTACTTCAAAAAAATAAATAAATAAATACAACTCGAGTATGGTGTATAATTCTTTTATTGTGCTTTTGGATTTGGTTAGCAAGTATTTTGTTACGGATTTTTACATCAATATTCATTAAACAAATTGGTCTGTAATTTTCTTTTTACAGTGTTTGTCTGGCTTTGGTATTAGGGTAATATTGGCTTCATAAAATGAGTTTGGTAGCATTCCCTCATGTTTACTTTTTTGGAAGAATTTATGCAAGATTGGTATTAGATCTTCTTTGAATGATTGGTAGAATTTACCTGGGAAGCCATCTGGTCCTGGGCTTTTCATTTTATGGAGGGTTTTGATGACTCTTTCAATCTCATTACTTGTGCCTAATTTGTTGAGGCCTTCTCTTTCTTCTACGGTCAGTGTAGGTCGTTCATGCATCTCTAGGAATCTGTTTCATCAATGTTGTCTAGTTTGTTGGTGTACAGCTGTTCATAGTATCTTCTTATATCTCTCATTCCTGTGGGGTCAGTGGTGATGCCCCCTCTCATTTCTGATTTTATTTATTTGCATCTTCTTTTTTCCTTTCTCCATCGAGTTAAAAGTTGGTTGATTTTGTTACTTCTCAAAGAACCAACTTTGGGTTTTTTTGATTCTCTCTACTGTCTTTTTTTCTTCGATTGGTTTGCTGTTCTTTTTCTAGTTCCTCCAGGTGTGCAGTTAGGTCTTAGATTTTAACTGTTTCTTCTTTTCTAATGTAAACACTGGAGGCTATAAATTTCCCTCTCAGCACTACCTTTGCAGTGTCCCATAGGTTTTGATACATTGTGTTCTCATTTTCATTTGTGTCAAGGTATTTACTGGTTTCTCTTGCAATTTCTTCTTTGACCCACTGATTAAGAATATTTGGTAAATTTCCATATATTTGTGAATTTTTCCTTTTCTGCCTATTACTAATTTCCAGCTTCATTGCATTATGATCAGAGAAAATGCTTTGTAGAATTTCACTCTTTTTAAATTTACAAAACCTGTCTTGTGACCCAACATATGGTCATCCTGGAGAAAGATCTATGAGTTCCTGAAAAGAATGTGTATCCTGCTGGTTTGGGGTATACTGTTCTATAAATGTCTATTAGGATCTAGTTCATTTATCATGTTTCTCAAGCTCTGTTTCCTTATTTATCCATTGTCCCAATGTTCTGTTCAATGCTAAGAGTGGTATATTGAAGTCTCCAACTATTATTGTATAGACACATATTTCTCCCTTCAGTTTTTTTTTTTTTTTTTT
>JAQZBX010079523.1:0-13960 GCA_029593785.1 Cabassous unicinctus | reverse complement strand
TTGCTTTTGTTTCCAGGTTTCTCTGTTAATGCAGCCTAAATCAAAATACATTATTAATACTAGAAGTCAAAAATTAAAAAGATGAAGTATTCCAAGTTCTCAGCTCTTTTATATCCAGGATAAAATTCCTTCAATCACAACAAGAAAAATGAATGAACATTATATTGTTTGGTTAAATATCCATTAATATTAGTTCCTGGATTTGGATAAGTTTAGGACTGGAAAAGGACTGATTTTCAAAGAGTGTATAAGAATTGTTTGAGCACTAGAGAGAGTAGTGGAGGATGAAACAAACATAGCTTTTTCTCAAACCCTTAAATACCTAAGTTTTCCACATCCTCAGTGTACTACAGTTTTCCTTTCCTCACTTTCTGAAATAAAATACTTTGGGTTAGATGGAATAGTCTTATCTGGGCATACAAAAATAAATTACAGGAAGTGGGTGATGTGGCTCAAGTGATTGGGCTCCCGTCTATCATATAGGAGGTCCAGGGTTCAATTCCTGGGGCCTCCTAGTGAAAAAGCAAGCTGGCCCGAGTGGAGAGCCTGCCCACACGGAGTGCTGGCCTGCGTGGAGTGCTGGCCCACGTGGAGAGCTGGCACAGCAAGATGACGCAACAAAAAGAGACACAGAAGAGAGACAGTAGAAGACACTGCTGACCAGGGAGCTTAGGTGGTGCAAGAGATTCAGCACCTCTCTCCACTCCAGAAGGTCCCAGGATCAGTTCCCAGTGCCGCCTAAAAAGAAGACAAGCAGACACAGAACAGACAGAGAGCAGACAGCGAACGCAAAACAAGCGGGGGAAGGGGAGAAATAAATAAATAAATCTTTAAAAATAAATAAATAAGACCAAGTTTCTGGTCTCTAAACCTCACTGCTGATGGGCGAGAGATGCATATGCAATTGAATATGATACATAGTGACAAGCACTAATGGGTAGTGATGGGAAGAAAATATAGTATCCTGGGTTGAAGAACTCCTATGTTTCAGAACCACAACCCTGTCCCTCAAAGTACTGAGAGAACTAAACTAGTCAGTCTATACAAATTACTTATCACAGAGCTTCACTGATAGATAGAACGTAGTAAATATTAGTAGGGAACATTACAGTATACTACTACTAGCAGTAAGGCCAAAATAGTCACAGTCAAAGAAAAAAGTTAGAGAAGTTTTGTATCAAGTGGACATTCTTATGAGAAATGAAAATGGTGTAAAGCTTTATTAATGTATACATGCATATATTATATAAATTTTTCCTACTTTGGGTAGACTGAGTCCAGCAATGTTTTACTCAACATGTGGTCTGAAGACTTCCCACAACTAACTCACTTAAAGATCTGTGGAATTTTTTTGTACTGGTCCTTTGGAGTCTGTATTTTAGCAAGTTCCATATATACTTTCTATTCATAATAAAATTTGATAACTACTAATATAAGGAGTGTTATACTTGGGGAAAAGACATGGACATAGAAGAATGATGTGTGTTAGTTTTGAGGCATTGTTTTGCAGCTGATAGAAATCGTAGGTCCTTGTTGAGGTATTTTGTGATGCCGAAGTATTAAATGTAGTATCTAAAGATGGAAGGAATGTGGGAAGAAAAAGAAGGAAGAAAACGGTGTTAAAAGAGTAAAGACAATTAGTTGTTGAATTCCTACTCCGATGTCTGGAACTGTGCTATGTAGAGGCATAACCACTCGTGGTGACTGTTCAGATAAAGAACAAGCACCATTTTGAAAAGTCATGCTGCTTTTTGGACAATGACTCTTTTGTTTTCAGTGTGATAATTGTTTTTCTTCCCAAACACTTAAATAAATACCATATAAAGAGGTGATATTTCAACATTATGTTTTCAGTCAAAGACATATTCATCAATTAACTTGACACCAAAGTTTCCAGTTAGAGAATATCATAAGGAATAAATATGAATTTAGTTAAATTTTGAATGAAGTTAAATGGGTTTGCTTTGCATACATATGCCAAGCAAGAAGGGTGAGAAGGTAGAACTGTCTAAGACTCTTTAGTTTGCTTTGTGTTTGTGCTGTTTCCACATGTCTCAAAGTGCTATCGTTGTAGCCTTTATTTTGTTTCAAAAGAGTTTTTCTGTGCTAAAAATTTATTGTGTAGTTTGAGGTCAAGATGACCATAAGTTTCAAAGGATTGAAAAGTTGAAGAAAATGGTGTAAAAAGAATGCACTTGTAAAGAATTACTCTATCCATTATTAAGGTTTCCCTTCCTCTTTCAGTGAGTATATATATCTATTTACATTAAATTTTATATACAACCTGTATTAATTTATGTTCAAATAATTGTTTATTACTTATTGTAAACTTGTTTTTATTATAGAATCGATATGTTTTTCTATATTTGAAAATTGTCTTCCTTAGATGGCAATCAAAATCATCATAATATTCATAGGAAATTAATAGAACTGTATTCTTATTTAATAGCTTTTCAGTTAGAGGCAGGATTACCAGGAATGAATTAATGTAATTAAGCAAATGACCTTTAATGGACACCATCTCATTTAAACCTCATAGCATCCCTGTGGATATGTATCATTATTAGAAGTTGCAGTAGTACCACTATCATCATTATCATCACCATTACTATTTTAATTTTATCTCAATTTTTCAGATAAGGATACTGAAACATAAAGATCACACAGCCAGTAAATTGCAGAGTCATGATTCCTTTCCAAATTGATCTGATTCCAAGGCCAATACTGAGATAATTAAGATCAATGCAAGCACAGCATACTAGAAAGTCAACCAAGACCTCTAGTTTCTAATTCTTTCATAAGAGGTTATATGACATGTTTCATGCTTTGATAAATCACTATAAAAACATTGAAGTAACCACAATAAGTAATGAAATCAAGTAAAATCCAAAAACTAACCAATGAAATAAAGAGAAAAAAAAAACTGACTATAAGATTTTGGGTGGCTCTATATTTTTGCTGTGGGAGAGGGGAGGAAGGAGTTAACAGGAACAATCCAAGATCATGTCTAACTTCAATCAAAGCAGTTCCTTTTTAGTATGATTTATATTTTGAGATTTTGCATGATACTTTATTTGAGAAAATAGGTTGCATTGTACTTTTCACCAAGAGGAAATTTGGAAATCACTATTGTAGATGAACCCTGAGATCTCTTAACTCTGAAAATGTATTCCTCTCTGATCCTGTGTAGCTAATGAGAACAATTCTCAATGCTTTTAGCTACACACTGGTGGCTATAATCAAATTTTGAGAACTTTTATTAGTAATACTCAATGCTTCACCTGGTTTTAAAAATATTTAGAATGTATTCAAGGTTATTTCATTAGTTACATCAACTATCACTTACTTGATTTCTCATATATTTTATTAAGTGGGAGAAAAATAAATAAGAGCAACACTTTATGTGGATGACACATCTTGAAAATCGAATTGAAGTCATGGATCTTCTCATCAAAGAAAGCACATATCCCCATAAATAATCTGTGTATGTAAGAGTGTGTGTGTTTATGTTTCTATACACAGTTAACTCCTCAGGATTGCCCACAAGAGTAGGTTATACTTGTGAATGCCATCACTATCATAGAAATAAAAAGTTATTTTTTCACATATATCAGATGGTGTTAGAGGTTCTCTCACGAGGTTTTCAATGTATGATTAAGAAACTGACATAAAGAAAGGCAACCCCCACCTATGAACAACATGACTGATTGTGCAAACCACAGGCTATGTGCGTGAACGCAACCCACCACCTCCTCCCAGGAATGAAAAAAGGAACCACATGGTGATGGGAGCAAAGTGTGTTAAGGACCTCCACCCCCTCCAGACCAAGGCTCCATCAACCCCTCCCACATTCCAAGAATACACTACTCCCTATCTCACTACGCCCTAGCCATACAAGGGGAAAATTTCACTTCTACAGTTCCCTATTGGTTCCTAGGTTATACCCGAATCTTAACCCCTCTCACTGACTAACATTTCCACGCCTATTGAAATACGGTATAAATTCACATCTACCCCTTCCAGGGGTGGGCTGAAGTCTATTCTTCAAACCCCTTTGCTGGGAGAACTCCTCAATAAATTTCCTGCCTGCAATCATCAGTCTCCGTGTCCCGGTGAGCACTGTTTTTACTAACAGATGGTAAAGAAGAAAGTGAAGGAATACTATTCTTCCCAAGATGGAATTAGTCCCGGGACCTGTCAGTTATTCTTCCTAACCAGGTATAAGATGCTTATCTCACTGTAGACCTTGGCACAACCTTGCCACCTTGATAGACCTCATTCACAATCTCCCATTGAGCTTACAATTGGGGATCACAAAATAAAACCTGCTCAGGAGCTTTTAATTTCCCCTGAATTTTGACCAGTAGTGAATTCAGACTCCATCATCTACACAAAACTGGATGCCATTCTTCCCAAGAAGGGTGGCAAGGATTTGCCAAAAGAGACACAAAGCAGATCTTATCTGTCCATTGTTACCCTTGAAAAATACCTCATTAGCTTCTTTCCTAATTCCTGGGAAGAAAATCAAGTGGGAGCCCATCTTTTGTTTTCCTTTTTTCTAGCTTGTCAGAAATGTGATATTTCATTGATAAGGAAATTTACAGATGGTTATTCATAAATTGGAATAATCAGTTTGGAAAAAAAGTCTAGTGAGGAGTCCCCACTAGTGATAAAGGGCTGAAGTAGGCTTGGGAAATGGGCAGAGGCATGGGAAAGAGATATAAGATATCATCCCTGAAACATGGAACTTATATTCAGAGGGAGAGAATACATATTAAAATAAAACATGCCAAACATGTGCAATTAATGGGTTTAATGAGGCACAAAAGCTACCTTTCCTTTAGTTGAATATGTCATTCACCTTTGTATTAGGAAATATATCATTATATATTACTCTTTCTATATATATTTCTCATACTCCAAAATGAAAAGCAACTACTATGTTCCACTATTTCTAATAATATCCTTATTTTAACTGTGCCATGTTCAATAAGCTTCCTCCAATGGCACGAGGCACTCGCTATTACTCTTCTCTCAAATCTTAGACCCTCATTTACATATCACCAAATAAGCACTAGGTCACATTCTGTATAGTCCATCCAGAACACATTAGTCACTGTTTTCTCATTTGAAGTCCACAATGTGGCAGATATTTAACTTCCACTTTTCAAGGAAAAGATAGAAGCTAAGTCACTTGCCAAGGCATCAGAGTCACTGCTTACAATATAGCCCCTTAATGAAATTTAGAAATTAGGACTTTTAATTCCATCTATAGAAAAATTGTCATGAAATTGATACATTGCAGAACAAGACAATCTGCTGCTATCATGCTACAGAGAGCTTGAGAGAACATTACTACATCTATAATCACTCTAAACTTAAAACTTTTTCACTAACTCGATGTTCAATGTCCAAGTGGAAGGAGTCTGTTTGGCCAAGCTTAGGACCTTTATCCATTCCCTAAACAGGATATGTAGAAGAAAGATCAAGCTCCTTTCCATTTTCATAGTAGGAGTCCTCAGGAGGAGAGAAAGACTAGGATATCCCTTCCCACCAAGGTAGCACATTAAGAAAATATACTCAAGAAGGGAGATCAGGTCACTAATAGGCCAAGGATTAGATGCTGAACAAAAAGAAAGAATTGAAAGGCCTTTATAAGGCCTATGCTAGTTGACATTTTTCACATGCATATTTCATTTTGTCCTCACAGTAACCATTTGTGATCAACGTGCTCAGAAGATGAGTTGCAACCATGGAGTTTGTTTAAGGTTATAGAGATCATTGTTTAATTCATGATCTGAATCCAGATATCTTTGACTCAAAACCTATAGTTTGTCCACCATTCCACAAGTTCGGGTAGGTTTCTTAAGTCCCATATATGTGATTCATGTGTCCCAAGATTTTTCATTCATCAGTAGCAGATAAAGGCTACTCTATACAAATATCCTCCTGATTATCTAAAGTTTAGGATATGTACTACTTGCTTAATCAATGTCATTTATGCATTAAATGATCTTTTCAAGTGTAAAATAAATGCATGACTCTTAGCCATAAGCAAAAGTGGGTAATTCTTTCTCTTTCTTTGCAATGCCTTCTTCTTGTTGTTGTTCAAGGATATTCTGAGATAGGAGAAGAAAGGTTAAGTAAATATACAAAGAAAGTGGCTTCATAACTTAAGCCCATTAGGGCCTAATCTGAAGACAAAAATTCTAGAGGAGCAGCAAAGAAAAAAAAAAAAAGCCAGTATAATTGAAAGGGCTAAAGAAGGAACTAAAACATGTATAAGTAAAGGAGTCACTGACCACCCCCAAAAAGGATTACCAGCAGATGAAAGTTGTTTCTAAACTATATCCTTTAAAAGCACACTCTCAGCAGGAAAAGAATAATGGTACAGACATTTTAGTATAATAAATCCTGAAACAAAAATGCTAGTACTGATAAAGAGCAGGCTTGGGGCTATCAAGACTAAATTGAATAGGATTTAGAAGCCACTAGGTCTAGAAGAGATGATCCTGAGTCTTGCAGGTCTTAATTAATGAACTTAACATATCACTAGCAATTACTTTTAATAAGGCATTTTGATCAATGGCAAAAGTGGGAAATGGAATCTAACATTAACACCTACATAGTTATGGGATATAGCTTATGGACTATTCATAAGAATATGATAGACCATTAGCAATGAAGCAGTAGGATATAAAAAACATTAGGCTGGGAAACATCACATCATCATATTTCTTAATCACACACACTTAAAGATTTTTCCTGGGAGGAATGATGGATTCTCTAAATATAAAATATTATGGATCCTTATGTCACAGTCATTACTTTTATGTATTACTAAATTAGTCTTAGATATCGCTACTCTATAGAAATGCAGAAATAAATAGACGGGATTCCAATCAAACACATGCTTAGAATGGTCTCATAAAAATAATCCCATGGAAAATTGTGAGTTTACAATTTACCTCATGATTTTTCACTCCACTGTGCCTACCTGGTCAACTCTACTTAGTGTTTTAAATAATTCATTAAAAGGGCTTGGCACATGTTTCCCAAAGTAGTTGTTGAGACAGGCCTTTATGGTGGTCTTGGAATTAGATCTTTGATGGAATCTCAACTCAGCCACTTTGCATCTCTGAGAACTTGACCAAGTTACTTAATTTCTTGGATTTGCAGTTTTCTCATCTGACAATGGGAACAATTAAGACCCACAGCCTAGGACTACTCAGGTATTTCATAGTGCATTGCATGTTAAATCTTACCTATGGAGAAGGGTTTTATGGAGTTAGGGAAAGAGTTCGGACTAGAAGCATAAAGACCTGGGTGCAAGCCTTAGTTGTGCTTTTTGTAAGTTATCTAGATTTATGATTTAACATCTCTTAGCCTCCATGTTCGCATCTATAAAATGGAACTGACTGCTCCAACATTGAAGAGTGGCCAATAGGTTTGATACTTTCTTTAAATAATGGATATGGAAGCACTTTGTAAACTATAAAAGTGGTAAGCATTAATTCAAAGAACCTTATCCATACGAAGCACAGTGGACACTTCAGCTGAAAAACATCTTAATGTCTATATTCCCACCAGAATTCTTATTATCATATCCCTGTATTTCTCTCAATTATGCATACACCAACAATTTTGTATCTTTTAAGTGAAATTATGGTGATATCTTTATCATATCATCAGTGAACCAATTGTAGATTTAGGTATATAGGCCATGTCCTGGACAAGGCAAATCCTTTAACAATGAATGTCATAGAACTATGAAATAGTAGAAGTTGGAAAAGATGTTGAGTTTTCTAATGTTATTTATTTATTTATTTATTTTTTAAGATTTATTTATTTTTATTTATTTATCCCCCCCTTGCTGCTTGTGCTTTCTGTGTCCATTCGCTGTGTGTTTTCTCCATGTCTGCTTATCTCCCCCTTGCTGTGAGGTCCCTCTGCATCAGCCCACCACGCCGCACGGGCTGGCCTGCCCTCACAAGGAGGCCCCGGGAAGCGAACCCGGGGCCTCCCATATGGTAAACGGGGGCTCAATTGATTGAGCCACACCCGCTTCCCTAATGTTATTTATTTTATGTATGAGGGAGTGGAGACCCAGAGGGAAGTTACTCCCTCAATAGAGGAAAGTAGTGAAAAGGTCTGAATCAGAAATACCAATTTTATGTAATATTCTACCACCATACTATTTAAAAATATGTTTTTTTTTTTCCCTAAAGTGCTCTTATAGTATGAAATCCACTTTGAAGTAAGAGCACAGCAGTCATGGCTTAAAAAGTAAGTTGTTTTTGTTTTTGTTTTTGTTTTTGTTTGAGGGGAGGGAGGACCTGCAAGATTAACGAATTGCATAATAGGATTTGACTTGCACTCAGATGAATGTAACCTTTTTTCTTGAGATGAGTTGCTTTCTTCCCTCCAGCTTGGAGGCTCCAGCTTGCCTTCTAAACTAATTTTGTATCATTGTAGGTTACTATTTCCATTTTCCATCTTTAAGTCCCCTTCCTTTTTCCAGATCATTTCTATTTAAGATGTTCTGATCATTCTTCTTGAGAATAATTAAAAGAAGTCCTCCAGATGGGTGCCTGACCTTTGGCAGTCATCACCAAATGCTAGGTCTGTTTCCAGGCTCAAATACCTTATTTATATTCCTCTGTTGCAGCATCTCATAACTCACTCTCTCACTTATTCATTTGACAGAGCTTCATTAACTGTCGACATTGCATCAAGCACTCTGTTCATAACTGGTTTGGTTTCTTACTTGAGGAAAGAAACAACAATTAAAATATATTTTGAAAGGTCCTGTGATAGAGGTATTCACAGAATTCTGTGTGAACCCAACAGGATAGGGCAAAGCAAAGGATTCTCAACAGAGGAAGGTTATGTTCTTAGGGTACATCAAATAGAAAATACAGAGAAGTGTTCAGGAACTGTATGCTTCATAAGCCAAGATAAAAGGTGCATGTCACGCTCAATCAATAACATAGTAAATTCTCCTTATTCTACTTCCAAACATACTCAGGATCTATCCAATTCTCTTCTTCATTGTCTCCACTGGCATCCAAGCCACAATCACCTCAATCTGAATTATTCTCTTTAGCCCCCTAATTGTTATCTATATTTACATTCTTTCTTAGTACAATTCAATCTCTTCTTAACAGCCAGAATTATTTGTTAAAAAAAAATTATACATAAACCTTCCATTGCCTTTCCCCTGAATTTAGAATAAAATCCATATTCCTTACTGTTACCTACTAGTGTTGTGATCTAGCCCCTGCCTACCTCCTCAATCTTTACCTTTTACTATTCTCTCACTTGTTTACTATGCTCAGTAACAATGGCATTTATTTTATTTCTCAAACATAACAAGTTCCTTATTTCCCATTCCAAGTACTTCACCCTTGTTATTCTCCTTATCTTGAGTGTTTGATCCTAAATATTTGCCTAGGTGATAACTTCTTGTCACTTAGTATTCAAGTCACATGTCACTTCCTACATGCCCAGATTATGCTACATTATCCTGTTTTTCTTTCTTTATAGCAATTATCACCGTATGAATTAATTTATTTATTTGATTTCTTACTGTTTGCTCCAATGCCTTTTAATATACTTTCCATGAACAAGGACCTTGTTTATGTTGTTCACCATCATATCCCTAATGCCTAGAAAACATATGGCATAGATTAGTCCTCAATAAATATTTTCTTGCTGAGTGAAGATGTAGAAGTAGGTAAGCACTAGACAGAAAAGTGTGGGTAAGTCTAGTGACCACACTGTATAAATAAGATGGAACCCCTCCCACCAAAAATTTATTCAGATGTGAAGATTAATGATGCTACACACTCAGCAAAAGGGTATGAAGGTTTATTAATTATCATTATATGAAGCTTTTGGGGGAGAACAGGGGAGAATTCCCAAGCCTGTTTGAGAGTTACCACATCAGGGCCAGTGCTTCATGGTTTGAATCTCCAACTGGTGCCAAAGGAGGGAGAATCCAGTCTTCCTTATCAGCTTGTCCAGATGTGGCAGAATGGGAGGGGGGAAGGGGGAAGCTTGAAAGTTGTCAGCAGTCAAACATCACAAAATGAAGTCATATTCTTATGACACTACCTTGCCCCAGAGTGTTCAAACTATATAAAAAGGTGGGCAAAGGAGATCCCTGAAGGATTTTAAGCATGGTGAGGCTTAGATTTTAGAAAGATTGATCAGGCTTAACTTTAGAAAAGAGAACAGGGTGATGAGACAGAAAATTAGAAGAATATTTAGAAGGCTATTTCAGTGACCCAGGTGAAAATCCCAAAATAGAGATTATTGGAGGCTATGAAAAAATAAGGTAGAAAGATAGTGAAAAATTTGAAACACATCTAATCTTTAGTAAGAAAAAAATTGTATTACCAGATTACATTCCCCAATATCTTAACTGATTTGTATTCTGACCAAACAAACCATAACAAGTTCAACAGTGTTCACCAGCTAAAAGTAGCTTCAGATGAAATGGCCCTTCATGGACCATTGAACCCCATGGACCACTTTTGAAAATGGAGACTCTGAAGATTGCATGATTGCCTAAAGTAGACAATTCCAAAGAAAGAGCTATCCCATAATTCAAGTGGATATTGAATAGCCTCCAGACACTTTTGAGATAGGTCATTAGCATCGGACTGATATTTGAGATGCTTAAATCCTATTTCAAAATCTGCTTGCTATTGACTTCAAATCCTGGACTGTTCTACTGGAATATACATAGCAATCCCACACTTGCAATTGGTAGATAAGTAACCCTTACGAGTTTGATTCAATCATTCAGGATTACAGCAAGGGCTCTGGCCTTGTTGATTTTCTCATAGTGTGGGCTTTGTCAAAGATGACAGGAGCAAGGAAGGCTCAATTTTTTTCTGCTTATTATTGTCATTATAACTACTAATGTATAAGTTTACAGCTTGTTTCTCCCACTTGACACCCACTGTCCATAAGTTGTCTTCCCACTTTGTGTGCCATCCCTATATTACTCATGTCTCTGTTGCCAGAAATCTTGCATGTGTTTTTTTTTTCAAAGATTTATTTATTTATTCCTCTCCCCCCGCCATTGTTTTTTGTGCTTGCTGTCTGCTTTCTGTGTGTTCTTCTGTGTCTGCTTGTCTTCTCTTTAGGCAACATAGGGAACCAATTCCGGGACCTTCCAGAGTGGAGAGAGGTTGCTCAACCTCTTGCACCACCTCAGTTCCGTGGTCTGCTGTGTCACTCATTGTCTCTCCTCTGTGTCTCCTTTTGTTGTGTCATCTTGTTGCACCAGCTCTCCACACACCAGCACTCCATGCAGGCCAGCACTCCTGCACAGGCCAGCTCTCCTGCGTGGGCCAGCACTCCACGTGGGCCAGCTCTCCACGTGTGCCAGCTTGTTTTCCACTAGTAGGCCCCAGGAATCGAACCCTGGACCTCCCATATGGCAGATGGGAGCCCAATCATTTGAGCCACATCCTCTTCCCTTGCATCTGTTTTTGAGTTAGCTTATCAGTCCACTTTATACAGCCTTTCTCTTTATTGTAATGCATTGTTTTATCATGGGGCTATGTTGCTATTATAGATTCAGTGTAGATTATGAGAAATCTTACCTGCTCTTCAGGTGGGCTAAATCTAGTTAGTGTAACTTTACCCCCCAATTATGTCCCTACAGAGCTATAAAGGATTAACCCTCCCCGCTTCTACTTTGTTGGGCCAGCTCTTTTCTGTAAAATAATGCAGGGCACAGTGGAAAGAAGCATGTAGCAAGGCAGAAGTCATGAGGAGGTTCATCTTGTTCTAATTAAATATATATTTTAAAAATATTTGCTCTTATTTCACAGATCCATTAAATTTGCTCATCTTCAACAATGGAGGCAGAGCCAAGTCATTTCACTGTTATGCCTTTTTTCTCCTACCATAAAATGAGTCACTTGGGTTTGATAAGGAATTCCCAGTCACTTTACAACCAAGGACAGCTTGACAGCTTTTGTTAAATTCACCACAATCTCCATTTATTAAACAATAGCCTCATTTTGTAATTTTTTATTCATCAACATTTTATATGCACTTTCAAAATGAGAGCTTCTGATAAAGTACATGCAGTCTTCTTGCTAAATTTTCAAAAGACAAGAAACACAAAAGTTATAAAGAAAAATACTGTATGTATAATTTATAGAAAAATAAATAAATACACATATATGTATATATATATGTATGTGAGTGTAACAAAATAAGGAAAAGTCATATTCACATATATTAGAAAAGAGAAATTTGCAATGTATACAATAGAGAAGAAATTATCATTCCATTATAAACAAGGAACTCTTACAAACCAATCAGACAAGAAGACAAATCTATGGACACATGAACAAAGAATATGAAAAGTAAAATAAAAAATTTCTATGAGCAATAAACATATGAGAATATATTCAACTGCAATAGTTATGAGAGCGAAGCAAGATATTAATGAAATTGCATCCCCATACTTAAAAGGAAACAATAGCATATGCTTTGATGATAGAAATGGGTACTCTCATACATTGCTGGTATGAAAATGAATTCCTACAACCTTTTTGTAAAGTATCTGGCAATATCTATTAAAATTTAAAACAGGCATAACCTTTATCCAGAAATAACAGATAGGAACTCTATCACATTGAAATAAAAGTGCAAGTTGCTAAGCCTAAGTATAAAGAGAAGTTTTACTGCCTCTTAGTTTGCAGAGGTTAAAAACTGGAAAGAATCTGAATAACATCAATAAATGAATGGTTAAATAAATTGTGGTACTTTCTTTTTTGAAATATTATACAGCCATTTGAAATCATGATTTAAAGTTATTGTTATGGACTTGGAGAGATGCCCATGGCATATTATTAAGCAAGAAAATCAAGTTTCAAAGTAATATGTAAAACACCTCCCATGTGTCTCTATATATTCATATATCTTTCTGTGGTCAGGAGAGGCACTGAAATGGGGTGGGGAAGGTTATGCATTTTGTTTATTTACAGCTTTATGCTCTATCTGTAGTTGCAGTAAGTAGATGTTTGTTGTTTATGTTCTTGTGGTTTTATACTGTGGAAGATAAATTTAATAGAATAAAAATATATTTGAAAAAGAAACAAGAAAACAGTTCACAGAAGCCTCCCTCCACATTTCTAGGATCCTGAAGGGCTGAGAGAGCGGAGTATGAGAATTGCCAGAGTAGATGATTTTTGTGCTTGTTTGTCTTTCTAAAGTTCAATATTTGCATGATTAGGTTTAATATTAACCTCTCAAAATGCTTTAAATTGATACCTTCAGCTCATTGTTACTCCATTTTTTTCTAGCAACTGTTCTAAACACTTTGATTATGAAGTCTCTTATAAATGCCTATGTATCCTCTCAATTATCATTTGGTCTTTGTCTGCAAACAAACTCTGTGATTGTAGGTTTCAGGGAGAGGATATATTGATTTATCTAAACAGCACCTGCTTTTATGAGAAATGCAACCTCCCATCCACTTGGCTTGTACGAGAGAGCAATTTTTGTACCATATTACCCCACAAAATTCACCAAGGTAGGCCTTAGGCACTGGCTAGTATGATAAACCCTTCCTCCAGGTGTATAATATTTGGGCCAGAGAGACTATCAGAACAGTCTTCTTTCAGTGATGAAAACCACGAAATATAAAATTTGTGAGTTTTCAGAACTAGGTTTCCTACTCTATGAATGAAGCAGAATTGTTGTGAGACACAATGAAGCCAATATCCAAGAATGGCAAAAATGAAAAATCAAGAGAGGATTTTGATGGTATTTGAGTTGCTGTTTAAAATGCTTTTGAAGCCCAGGTACTGCAGTGAACAATCAATTTTTCTGCCTTCGTTTGGATTTGAGGACCACTACAAGTTGGGTTTCTATCACTTGAAAATTAAAAAGCCCTAGCAAATATAGACCTTTTTTTTTTTTTTTTTTT
>JAQZBX010079522.1:0-13967 GCA_029593785.1 Cabassous unicinctus | reverse complement strand
AAGAAACAATGAAATGAGAAAAATATATAGAATTGATTAAAATGCTGGGATGATGAAAAGAGTGGGAAAGAAAAAAGAAAAAGATAATAAAGTAAAGAAGAAAAGAAACAGAGAAAAGAGAGAGAGAGAAATAAAAACAAGAAAAATTGAAGACTAAACAAAGAGGTGGAATGAAAGAACAGCAACAGAAAACAGAAGATAAAAAAATGAAGGAAGCAGAATAAATAGTGTAGTTTTAAAAAATCATTAAAAGAAAACACAGAAAAGGAAAACACAACAAATAAGAAACAAGACAGCAGCAACTAATAAAACAAAGAGAATAAACAAACAAACAGAAGAACAAACAAAGAAAAACGGCCTTCCCTCTTAGGCCCCTAAGGAGCTTCTCAGGTTTCCAGTGTTCATCAATCACCCTGAAGCCTGCCCTATGCAGGTTTTGAACCCAGTTTTAGCAAGTAAAATAGGGGAAAAATGGTTCTTTTTTAAAAAGTGATAAGAGATCCAAGAAAAGCTTATTTTTAAAAAGAATGTGTATATGTTCCCTGTCATAAAGTATCAGCTAGATCCCTTATAACCTGGCAGATCACTTCTCTAAGTAGAGCCAGAAATCGAACCAGGGACCTTGCATATGCAAGGCAGAAATTCATCCACTGACAAAAGTTGCCTCCTTAGATTAGTTAGCCTTTCAGAAAACTATCTCTCCCCTTTCCCTTGGCAGGTTAGTTTCTTAACAGTTTGCCAGAGTCCTGTTGATTATGTGCCTTTCTGTCCCTGCTCCCTTCTAATCTAATTCCTCTCTTTGCCTGGGTGGCTGGACATGACAGCCTGCCTGAGTTCCCCCCTCCCCTCTCCCCATCGGTTCAGGGTCACTTCTGAGATCCAAAGTGGGCTCAGCTGGCCAAACTCACCACAGAGAAACCACTCCCCACCCTCCCAGACCCCTCTTCCTCCCATGGAATTCCTCCTTACATTCCATTCAGAGCAACAAGCCAGGGGCTCCACCTAGTCTATTTGCCTTGAGAACAGGGAATATATGCCATTTCCAGCCCTAGGGGTAAGCAACTCACGGTTTTCCTTTGGCTTCTTTAACCTTCCAGTTCCCTCCTAGATGACCCAGAGCACCTTCCCGTTCTATATATATCCAAAGCGGCTCTTTTAGATAGGTCTTTGCATTCTGTCTGGTATTTTTTGTGAGAGGGTCAGATTCTGCCTACCTATTTTGGTGCCATTTTCCCAGAACTCCTTCCTTTCACTTTCCGTCTATTGGTATACTTGGGTCTAAGGTGAGTCTGTTGTAGACAGCTTATGGATGGCTCTTATTTTCTTATCCATTCTGCCAGTCTGTGTCTTTTCATTGGGGAGTTAAATCCATTAACATTCAATGTTATTACTGTATAGGTATTTCTAACTTCACTCACTTTGATCTTTAGGCTTCATCTGTCATATTGTTTTCACCACTCTTTTTACACTTTTAGGAATATAATCCTCATTTCTGGATTCTCTTCCATACCGCTCTCTCCTGGTTTTTCTTTTCAGGCTGTATCCCTCCATTTAGTCTTCCCTGCATAACCAGTCTCTTTGTTGCAAACTCTCTCAGTTTCTGTTTATCTGTGAATAATCTAAAATCACCTTCAGTTTTGAAAAACAATCTTGCAAGATACAAGATTCTTGTCAGGAAGTTTTTCACTTGCAGTGTCTAAAATATATCATACCACAGCCTTCTTGCCTCCGTGGTTTCTGATGACAAGTCTGCACTTAATCTTATTGGGCATCCCTTGTATTTCATGAATTGCTTTGCTCTTGCTGTTTTCAGTATTCTTCTTTTATCTTTGGCATTGGACATTCTGATTGGTATGAGTCTCAGAGTAGGTCTACTCAGATTTATTCAAATTGGAGTATGTTGTGCTTCTTGGACATTGATATCTATGTCCTTCAATAGGGTTGGGAACTCTTCTACCATTATTTCCTCAAGTTTTCTGTCTGCCCTTTTCTCTTTTCTACTCCTTTTGAGACAGACATAACACATATGTTTGCACATCTCTTGCCATCATCTAGTTCCCTGAGACCATGTTCAAATTTTTCCATTTTTTATCTCTTCTTTTGTATGTTCATTTTCAGAGGCTCTGTCTTCAAGCTCACTGATCTTTTCTTCTGCCTCTATTTGTGCAATAGGAGCCAAGGATGTGATTCATACTGTAAGTTATGGAGGCTAAATCTGCCCACATTGCCCCAGGAACTGATGAAGCTTCTCCCAACTTCCTCCCCTGCCAGAGATAGGGACAGCTGTGTTCAATAATCCAAGATGTGTAGGCCAAGACCATATGTTGTTGTCTGGAGAAACTGATGAAGCTACAGTCCCTTCCTCCTGTGCCTTGGGTGGGGATGGAGCTGCAGGTGTGGGCAGCAGACTAAGTCCTCTGAATCAAAATTGTCTGCAGTTGCCCAGATAGACTGATGAAGTACCAGCTCCCTTCATCACCTTCCAGGGATGGGAATGGAACCTCCATTGTGCCCAGTCATCTTGTCAATGCAGGCTGAAAGCAACTGCAGTTGCCCAGAGAGGGTGAGGGAGCACTCTCCCACTTCCTGCTCTGTCAGGTGCAAGGAAGGAACCACAGATGTTTCCAATAATTTAGTCTGTGTAAGCCAAAAGCAACTGCATTTACCCAGAGAGACTTAGGGTGCACTATCTTTCCTCCTGCTCTGTCAGCAATGCTGATGGAATCAGAGATGTTTCCAACAGTCTAGTTCATGTAGGCTGAAGTGGCTGCATTTGCCCAGAGTGTGGTGTGGGAGCACTGTCCATTCTGCCCTATCAGAGGTGGGGATGGAACCAACTGATTGCCCAACACTTTAGTCTGTGGTGGCCAAAAGCACCTACGTTTGCCTGGAGAGGTTGAGGGAACACTGCCCCCTTCCCATCCTATTGGGGCAGAAATGTATCCATAGGTTTGCCCACCATTCTAGTCCATTCTGCCCCCAAAGCCCCTGTAGTTTCCTGGAGAGGCTGAGGGCACATGATCCTTCCTCTTGCCCTGGTGGATGGGGATAGAGCCACTGTGGTATCCAACAATCTAGTTCATGTGGACATAAAGCACCTGCAGTTGCATGGAGAAGATGAGGGAGCACTGGCCCTTCTGCCCTGTTAGGATCAAGGATGGATCCACAGGAGTGTCCAACACTTGTCCATGTGGGCACAAAGCACCAGTAGTTACCCAGAAAGGCTGAGGAAATTCTGCCCCCCTCCTATTCTATTAGGGGCAGAGATGTCTCCACAGGTTTCCTCACCAATCTAGTCTGTGCTGACCAAAATTTCCTACAGTTGCCAAGAGAGGCTGGTGCAGTTTCCCCCAGCTTCTTCTATGCCAAAGGTGGGGCTGGAGCCTAGGCTAGGGCTACAATATGACCTGGGTGGAAAGAAGCTGGTCTCTCCCTTCACTGTGATTTTCAATCAGCCCTGCTTAGCCTCATGCTAAGGGCAGAGAGCAGAGAGTTAAAATGGAGGCTACTGGCCTCTTTCCAAATTAGACAGGCTCAAATTTTAGCTGTTCTTAAGATTAGCATTTAACCAGCCAAATTTACTAATCAATAGTTGAAATCAGTGCATGACCATCTCTTACTCCCCCATTTATAAGAAATGGAGCTCCCAACCACAGTCAGGGAATAGTTCCCGAGGCATCTTGCACAACCAGTAGAAGATGGGCACTGGCCTTCATGGTGTAGAGTGCTCTACTCATGAATCTTCACTGTAGATGGGCAATCTCCTCCTTTTGTTCTTCCAAGGATGTTGTAGGATCTTCTTCTGGTCTCCTGGCCCCCCCAAACAGGTGATTTAGATAGCTATGGCTGATTACTAACTGCGTGGCAGGACAAGCTGACTTTTGGAGCTCCTTGTTTTGCCTCCATCTTGCCCTCTCCCTTTTTATTTAGGAGGCACGTTAGATTGAACCGAGGACCTTATACATGGGAAGCGGGCACTCAACAACTGAGCTACATCTGCTCCCCTATCTCTTTTTAACTATCTTTTGACTCTCTTCTTAATTGCTAGTTTATAATATAATTGCATTTTCTACATTATTTAAAATGACATGCTAAAATAAAACCACTGAAAGGGTGAAAAATCATGGAAAAATATAGATATTGATTACGAACTAAAATGATACTTCTGGTACAATGTGCACATCAGAAAAAGCAGAATACAAGGAAATAAGTTGGTTTTCCACTGATTTTGCAAATTTGGGGGGAATTCTTCTGTGTCTTAATGGTCCCTCTGTACTTCAAATGCATATCCTTTCTTTGTTGGGTGCATTCTTCTTTGAATACCCATTAATTCAAAAGTGCTAATTCTGTTTAAATATTCTGTATCCTTATTAATATTTTGTCCCCTTGATCAATCAGGTTTGTGAGTCGTGTGTTACTATTTCCTGCTCTAATTTTGTATTGGCTAATTTCTCCTAGAAGTTCTGTTTACTTATTTTTAATTGAAATCAAATTCCATAACATAATACTAACCCTTTAAAGAATTCAGTGGCATTTGGTATATTCACAATGTTTTCCAACTATTATTATATCTAATTCTAAAACATTTTCATCACCCAAGAAAGAAAACTCCATATGCCCATTAAGCAGACACTCCCCACTCTACCCTCTCCCTTGTCCCTGTCAACCATAAATATACATATACATACACATATGCATAATTATGCATATACATATGCATATAGATGTGTATATATATATACACACACATTCAAACACACACATATATAGTTGATGCTATAATGTTAGTTACATTTAAATTTAGGGTTATTATTTATATTTTATAACATTTAGTTTACTAACTATATATTTTTTCTTCCATGATTTTTACTCTTTAAGTGGTTTTGTTTCAACATGTGATTTTAAGCAACGGAGAATTGAATTTTGTTTGTTGAATCAGTATGATAATCTTTGTTTATAATCGAGCTGTTTAGTTTGTTAAGATTTACTGAGACT
The DNA here is from genome assembly GCA_029593785.1 of Cabassous unicinctus. Lineage (NCBI taxonomy): Eukaryota > Metazoa > Chordata > Mammalia > Cingulata > Chlamyphoridae > Cabassous > Cabassous unicinctus. Next base: position 8,972 of record JAQZBX010079522.1, on the reverse strand, counting down.
ACTATACAATTGAGATGTATTTTTGTCCTTTTATTTTCTAAACTTTCTATTACTTTGCTTATGTTTTCCTCCTTTGAATTGAAATGTTTTTAGTCATTGCTTTTACTCTATTCATATAGAAGTTATCTTTGTATAACTATTCTTTTTGTGGTTATAATAATTTAAGTATACATGCATATTAATTTTAAATATATATGCTTATCAATGATTTTTGCTATTCTCTAAATGTGATTCAAATGATAGCACATTTTGGCTACTGATTTAATAACTCATGATCCATCTTCCTATCATATCCCTGTGAGATTCTCAGTTGAAAGTAATTTTCCTTCAGCATTTTGATACATATTTTAGCCATATATTGCTGCTTATGAAAGTTTAACAATCAGTCAATTATTATTTCTTTGTAAGTAATTTATATTTTCATTTGGTTAGCTTTTCTTAAAGATTTATTTTATTTATTTATTTCCCCCCACACATGTTTTTTGTGCTCGCTGTCTATTCTCTGTTCATTGTGTGCTTTTCTTCTTTTTAGGAGGCACTGGGCACTCAACTCTGGACTTCCCATGAGAAAGGGAGATACCAAATAGTTTGAGCCAGCTCCGCTCCCACTTGTGTCTCATTGTGTTATTGTGTTTCTTTGTTGCATCATCTTGCCATGCCAGCCTGCCACACCAGGGCACTGTCATGCTCGTCTTCTTTAGGAGGCACCAGGAACTGAACCTGGGACCTCCCATGTGGTAGGCAGGTGCCCAAGTGCTTGAACCACATCCACCTCCCTGGTAAACTTTTAAGACTTCACTTCATGGTCTTCAGTTTTACTGCAATACTTCCAAGTACAAATTCATCTTTATGCTGTATACTACTTGGAGGATATTTTTCTGGGGATTCATTCCTTTCTTTCATCCTGGGAAATTTTCACTATCTCTTCAAATATTGATTTTCCATAAACCTACCACAGTCCACTCTAACAAAGCAGCCAGACTGATCTTTTTCAAAATAAAACAATGCAAAAATCTAATTATTTTACTGACCTGTTTTAACCTTCAATGACTTTTAAATATACTTATAATAAACTTGAAACTCCTTATTATGACCCACAAACCCTGAATAACCAACCCTGCTGCTAACTAGCCAGTTTCACCTATTTGCACTCATCACCTCATACATTATATCCTGGATAAAATGACCTTATTTTAGTTCCTAAAAGATAATCACCTCAGGGCTTTTATTCTCCACTACAATCTGCCTGCAAGGCTTTTGACCAATTTATTTATATGACTGCTTCTTCTTGTCATTCAGGTCTCAGTTTATATGCCTCATTTACACAGAGTCTTTTCCTCATCATTTCAAATGATGCATCATGTTATTCTGTGTCATAAAACCTCTTTTATTCTTCTTTAACATTTATCAAAAACTATTATTTTGTGTTTATTTATTTAAAAACATTCAAAGCTTATCAGTTGAATATTGGCAGTATTCAGTTTATTTCTGCCTCCTTTTTGATCTCTCATACTAATATATATTACCTCTTTTCTAGTTTGAAAGCAAAATAATTAGTGATATGCCACACATTATACAGATAGATGCAAAAAGAGAAGCCAATGGGCAAGAACCGTATCATTAACACCCACATTCATATTCCCAGAGGCAAGGTATTCCAACTATCCTGGCAGACTTCCTTGCACACAAACAAAAGAAGGGATTCACTTTTCATTCCTGTTTTCAAGGACCATGTTCTACAGAGATTTTTCTCATTAAAAATTTTCAAACCATTGAACAATACTCTCTGCAATTAACAAATGTAACATGCATGGCCATATATTATATACTAAGTTTTGTCTGAAAAAAATGACTTTCTAACTCATAAGACTATTATTATATAACTGATGTTATTACACACACACAAATGTTGTCTCTAAGAAATAAAATCAAATTCTTCTCAATCTAATAGACACAAACAAAAACTTAATGGTCCTTAACTTAGTCAATAACTTCCCAACATTTTGATTATTTTGATTAAAATACCTGGCATACATGGTTTGAAGGTAAGTCAGTATCAGCTTGTGAACTGTGCAAGTAATAAAGAAGAGAGGTATACATATGGTCACTTCTTATATAATTGTCCTTTAAAATACCAATGTAAAGTGAATGATGCAAAAAATAATAAATAACTAAATAAAGTGAATGGTGCAGCTGTCTGTAATCAACTTAATACTAAGATTTCTTTAGAATATATGATATGTAACTGCCACTGAATTTTGCATTGAAGCTGGTCCAAATCTGGTTGGATTCTTTTAAAACTGTTATATTCTAAAAAGGCAAAATATGAATAATAAGATGTGTTCAAACTGTCTATTTTGGAAGTGATATTATTCTGTTCTGCTTGAATCCCTGCCCCCCTCATCTTTCTGTTAATACAAGTTTCACAAGATAACTTTCCAGTCAAATATGCTGTCTTCTTTGTACCTAAAAGTGATGTTGCTAATGTGCTATCTTCAATATGCTCAGTTTCCAAATTGAAGAGATGAATTTAACTGAGACACATGCATTCTCTCAACTAGTCCTTGTGAAAAAAAGCTTGCATTTGTCAGGTGTATTGTGGGAAAAAAATAGAAAGGTAAATAAAAATCTATAAATTAAAAGCTGTGACTGAGCCTGTATATGACAGCCTCACAAGGCATGAAACTGGTGCTCACTCAATAGAAGATTCTAAAGCATCTATAATCAGAAGGAGAGTATTGAAATTGTAAATGTCATATATGTGGGTCATTTGTGTGGCCAAACGGGAGTTAGAATTTCAACGGTTATGCAAAACGTATCAATAAAAAAGAGTTTGTAAGCCCTTCTAGCTGTACAGTGCTTATCCTCAGCAAACTCTGTGATGAATATGAGAGCCACAGAGTGTAGACTTTGAATAGATTGTAAAAAACATGGGACTGTATAACACAATGAATCCTGTCATGGAAGATGGACTGTGGTTAACAGAAAAAATATGAGAACATTCTCTCATGAATTATAACAAGTATGTAAAACTAATACAAGGTGTCAATAACCAGGTGGGTCAGGGGAAAAATACACCAAATGTAAGATATTGACTATTGTTTGTAGTATTGTTTTGATGATGTTCTTTCATAGTTTGTAATAATTGTTTCACAACAATACAAGGTATTGGTGGGGTAATCTATGAATATATTCATTTTTGTTTTGAAAGTTCACAACTTATACTATACATTTATTGTTTATGGGTGTTCATGTATGAATGATAAAATTCAATAAAAATTTTAAAAAAAGTTTCACGACTTATGTTTCACTGTAAATCTTATTTTCTACTAGGCACTCAAGTCTTCCATTTTGGTGCGTAGTAATTTATGGCTGACTAGGATTTCATACAAATTTCATGGACTTCTCAATCCAGCATTCAAAAACTTCTCGCATAGTTCCTTAGGCCTCAGATCTTTCATATTCCCTGGAAAAGTATCTTTTTTCTATGCTACATTTTCTATTAGCCAATTTTTTTCTGAAAAAAAAATTGTTGTTCATAAATATATTCTGTAACTTAAGCCAAAAGAATCAATAAAGGCCACGATTTTAGATCCCTATATAGTATTCAAAGAAGTATGAATGGATCTGTAGATGGCAATGATTCCATTCATAGGACAGATGTTTACTGAGCTTTTACTACCTGCAAGGGATGATACATATAAAAGTGAAGCATTTGGTATCTTAAGACATCTATCAAATTCAACATTTTATTGACATGTAAACTCTCATATTTAATCAGAAGCAGGACAAAGAACTGTTGCAGATGGTTAATGATAGAGCATTTCAAAATAGTGTAATCAGAAGAGTATTTATGAAGAGTGTAACATTGAGGTAGCCATTGAAAAACAGATAGAATTTCAATGTCTGGAGGTTGGAGGTAATGGATGTTCAAGGTGGAACAAAGGATATAAAAGATGGAAATTATATAAAGATAGAAAATCACAAGCACTTAGAAAATGGTAAATAGTTTAATTTGATTAGAACATAATTTATGAGGAGTATTGGAAAAAAGGACCTGGTTTATCAGACTAAGGGAATTGGACATTATTTATTGAAGGTTTTTGAGGAAGAGGATGACTTAATACAGATTAAACACTGTGCTAAGTGCATTGACTACATTACACTTTTTAATCAATACAATAACTTGTGAGTAAATTTTATTATCTCCATTAAAAAATATAAAGAAATGAAAGCTTAGAGAGATAATGTGAATTGCAGTGACTTGAGCAGTATCTCATAGCTACAAAGAGGCAAATATTGAACTCAAAACCAGGTTTGTTTGATCCAAAGATAAAGCTCGTAATGGTTATAATCTATAACTTCCTTAAGTCTTCGAAGATGAACATAGCTTGCTCAGATACCTATAATTATTATAGAGAAGTAAATAAAAATAATGTATTTATCCTCTTTTTTTTTATTTTTATTTTATTTTACCAGGATGTCCCAGGGATCGAACCCGGGTCCTTCCATATGGTAGACGGATGCCCAACCACTTGAGCCACACCCACTTCCCTAAAATAATGTATTTAAGAAACTGTTGTATTATGCCAGGATTTGAACTAAAGTGTTAGCAGTGAGAATATTTTTTAATAGAACTACTCTTGTGTAAAGGAAGAGTAGTTAGCACTTGGTGACTCACTAGACATGAAAGGAATGAGCTGAGCTTGTGATCTATGGGATGATGGTAGTGCCACTAACATAAACAGGATATTTAAAAAGGAATATGCAAAAACATATAAAAATGTTCCTTAAACATATAAAAATATGTTCATCACATATATTTAAAGAAATGTAAATTATAACTACACTGAGATACTATACCTCAGTTATCAGATTAGCAAGAATTAAAAGTAGGATCATTCCCATCAAATTCCATCAGATTTATTCTCAGAAATGGGAAAACAATAATAAAATTCATGTGTATGGGTAAGTGGCCCCAAACAGACAAAATCATCTTGAAAAAGTAAAACAAAGTTGGTGGACTCACACTTCCTGATTTTATAACTTATTACAAAGCTGCAACAACTAAAAAAGCATGGTACTGGCATATGGATAGACATATAGACCAATGAAATTGAATTGAGGTTTCAGAAATAGACCCTCATATTTATGGCCAACTAACCTTTGACTAAGGTGCCAAGACCACTCGGTGTGGAAAGAATAGTGTTTTCAACAAAGGGTTCTGGGAGAACTGTATAGCCATATACAAAAAATGAAGGTGGACCCCTACCTCATACCATACTCAGAAATTAAATTAAAATGGATGAAAGACTTAAACATAAGAACAAAGCTATAAACCTCCTTAAAAAAACCATAAGAAAACATCTTCAGGACCTTGTTTTAGACAGTGGTTTCTTGGTCTTCACACCAAAATCATGAACAACAAATGAAAAATTAGATAAATGGAAACTGATCATAATTAAAAAGAATTGTGCTTGAAAGGACTTTATCAAGAAAGTAAAAAGACAACTTATGGAATGGAAGAAAATATTTGGAAATCAAATATCTGATAAGAGTTTAAGATCCAGAATATGTAAATAAATCCCACAATTCAACAACAAAAAGGCACACTGCCAAAGACTCAAGAAATAGGTCCACAGAAATATAGCCAACTGATCTGAGACAAAGGTGCAAAGGTAATTCAATGGAGAAAGGATAATCTTTTCAACAAATGGGGCTGGAACAAAAAACCTCCATATATTTAAAAAAGAGAACCTACACAGATACTTTATACCTTTCACAAAAGTTAATTGAAAATATGCCATACACCTAAATGTAACATGCAAAATTATAAAACTTCTAGAAGAAAATATAAGAGAAAATCTTTGTGACTTTGGTGTGGTGATGAGTTTTTTATTTTTATTTATTTTTTCAGGTGATGAGTTTTTAAATACAACACCAAACCACAATCTGTGAAAGAAAAAGAGTAAGTTGGACTTCATTAAAATGTACAAACTTCTACACTGTGAACAACACTACTAGGAGAATGAAAAAGCATGCCACAGAATTAGATAATGTATTTTCAAATCACATATCTGACAAAGGACTTATATCCAAAATATAAAAAGAACTCATAAAACTTAAGAATAAGAAAACAACAAGATTTTAAAGTGAGCAAATTATCTGAATAGACACCCTACCAAAAAATATATACAGACAGCAAATAAGCTTATGAAAAGATGTTCAATGTGATTTGTTATAAGAAATTTTAAATTAAAACAACAATGAAATACAAAAATGAGATAACTTTAGAATGGCTAAAATAAAAAAAAATGACACTACTAATTTCTGGTGAGGATTTAGAAAATAATAATTCATTGCTGGCAGGGATGCAAAATGGTTCAGCCAGTTTGGAAGACTATTTAGAAGTTTCTTTAAAAGCTAAATATAGTCTTATCTTATGATACAGTAATTATGCTCTTAGATATTTGCCCAGTTGAGTTGAAAACTCATAGCCACCAGAAAAACCTGAACCTGAATGCACATAGAAGCTTTATTCTTAATTTCTGTAATCAGGAATCAAACAAGATGCCCTTTAATAGGAGAATGGCTAAACAAACTATGGTATTTTACATACAATGGAATATTATTCAGTAATGATAAGTAATGAGCTATCAAACTATGAAAAAACAAGGATCAATCTTAAATGTATATTTCTAAGTGGAAAAAAAAAACAGTCTGAGATCCCTGCCCTCATCAAGATGGCAGAGCAAGAAGTTTCAAGATTCCATCTCCCCACAGAAGCTTTGAACAAACAGCAAGGTTCAGAAGAAACATCTTTCTCAAAGCTCCAGAAAATAAAGGATTGCAGAAATAAAGTGACAGTTGAATTAAGAAAAAGGCTATTTAAAAATAGTAGGCTCTCATGGTACCCTGACTGGCCCCCCCATTCTCTCATCAGCTCAGTGCAGAGGCAGACTGCACTCTCAATGTGGGTCCCTGGACCTGGTTCTGTAGAAAGCAGAGTAATCCAAGCGCACATACTGGGAGCAAGTACATCTGAAACAATCTGACTAGTAGTGTGATAGGCTCTGGTTGGCTCAACCAACAGCTGGGGAGCAGTCAAGTAAAAGAAGTAGGACCCATTGGCTTGTGACTTTATTGTAGTTAAGGGTGGAGGTTGGTCGATTTTCAGTGGGACTCAAGGATTGGTTAGTTTAAAGCAAACACACACAAAAATTGGAAAGGACTGATAATCCCAGGGTGTTGGGGATGTTTAGTGTATCATTTGGGGACAGCTAAGGGTTTTGGGTAAGGAGTATGTGTGGTAAGCCATAGGTGCCACTTATTAACTGGGCCACAGAACAATATTGAAGCAAATGGCTTAACCAAAGTAAGATGGATGTCAATATTAGTAGTTAAAACAGAGAGAAAATGATTCAGAGGTCAATGTTAACTTTAGGAACATTTGGACTATGTTAGAATCAATACTCATGGAGAAATGTAAGGTAGGGACACGATAGTATGGAAAAGGTCTGTAGAATAGCAGAGAGTTCTTACCTTAAGTTAAATAACATGAGTTTGTAGTGAATTCAATCCATTTCAAATGGGTATTGCAGTTATAATAAAAAACACAATGTTTAGTATATAATTGTTCTCAACTATTTTCTTATGCGTTAACTTTGTTTCTCCAATTCTCACTTCTTTAGATAAAAGACCATTTCTTATAATGAATTTAAACTTTCCATGGCACCTATTATATTAAAGTTCTTGGAACATCACACGTTCTGAACAGAAGACTGTTACCATATAAGCAGTTGTATTTTCAATTTGGACCTAGTGATATACCTGTTCTTGGCTTTTGCTTAGTTTTCCCATCAATTTCCAAGTAGATAACAGAGATACAGGAGTCCTCTTATAGGAAGTTATCAATTCCCAGAGGACTTCAGGGAGAAGAAAGGTCTGCACAGCCACCTTTGACTTTTCTAAGAGTGAATTATCTTTAGCAAATCCTTCATCTTGAGACAGATTTCCCTAGTTGATGTGTACACAAGAGAATAAAAGTTTGTTTCCAACATCATGCTTAAAATAATGTAATCAAGAAAGGAAGTTGCTCCTCTGAAATCTAAAAATTCACTCCAAAGTCTAATTGGCATTTGGTTTATTCACAATTTTGAATGCTCAACATTACCCCTCCCCATCAATATAAGGGGTTATCCAAGGTATGATTATACCTTAAGTGCCAGCCACTCTTCTCAGGCTGTGGACTAGAGACGCAAGAGAAGCAAGTGTTCTTATAAGAAGAGGACTTTTTTCACTGCAGCTTTTCTCCACTCAGATTTATTCCAACCTAACAGCTGCTCTGCAGTCCATATAATATTTACATTGTTTCTTGCTAAATTATATACATTATTTACCATATCATCTATTAAATATTTACTGCCTTTACAAATATGCCATGCATTGCACTCCACTGTTATGGTCTTTTTTAGTCTTAAAACAGAAAAAGCCAAACCTCATGAATACCTGGAGAAAGTGTGTGTGACAATGAAGTAATTAGAGGAGAAAATATGTGAAGAGCAGAAGGCAGCTATCTGTAAAATGGCTCAGTGTTATACAGTCACTATTTTCTCAACTCTCTCTTCCTCTGACTGGGATGAATATTTCACTCAGTTAGAGAAGATTCATATTTTCCCAATAATTTATAAAGCAATCTAATATAAACTATTCTGGAAGCAAACTGAATTCTTTTCAGGAACCATGATTTATAATGGCCAGATATGTGAAATTGTCTGTTATGAAATTTTATATCAGAAGTCAAAACACCAGCCAACCTTCTTCAGAACTCTTCCCTATAGGAAATATTGACATACAGTCTACTCTTCCTAAGCAATGTGATATTTCTCTCTCATGGGAATAAAAAAAATATTTAATAAATATGTCATCAATTATACATACATGGTACTTGTGATCAGCAAAGTAACAAACCA
>JAQZBX010079521.1:0-13966 GCA_029593785.1 Cabassous unicinctus | reverse complement strand
GTGTCTTTGCTTTCAATTCTTCTGGGTATATACCCAGTAGTGGAATTGCTGGATCATATGGAAGATCTATTGTTAGTTTTCTGAGGAATCACCAAACTGTCCTCCACAGTGGCTGGACCATTCCACAATCCCACCAGCAGTGGATGAGGGTTCCTATTCCTCCACATCCTCTCCAACACTTATAGTCTGCTGTTTTTTTTAATAGCTGCCATTCTGATGGGTGTAAGATGGTATCTCATTATGGTTTTGTTTTGCATTTCCCTAATAGCTAGCAATGTCGAGCATTTTTTCATTTGCTTTTTAGCCATTTGTATTTTTTCCTTGGAGAAGTGTCTTTTCAGGTCACTTGCCCAATTTTTAAATGGGTTGTTTGTTTTTTTATTTTTGAGGTGTAGGATTTCTTTATATATGCAGGATATTAGGCTCCTTTCAGATATATGATTGCCAAATATTTTCTCCCTTCAGGTAAGCTGCCTTTTTATTTTCTTAATAATGTCCTTTGAGGTGCAGAAGTTTTTAATTTTGAGGAGATCCCATTTATCTATTTTTTCTCTTGCTTCTTGCGATTTGGGTGTGAAGTTCATGAGACCATTTCCTATTACAAGGTCCTGTAGATGATTTCCTACATTATCTTCCAAGGTCTTTATTGTTTTGGCTCTTATATTTGATCCATCTTGAGTTGATTTTTGTATAAAGTGTGAGATGGTATTCTTCTCTCATTCTTTTGGATATGGATATCCAATTCTCCAAGCACCACTTGTTAAAGAGGCCATTCTCTCCCAATTGAGTGGGCTTGGTAGCCTTGTTGTGTATCAGATGACTGTATATGTGAGGATCTATATCAGAACTCTCAATTTGATTCCATTGGTCAGTAGGTCGATCCTTGTGCCAATACCATGCAGTTTTGATCACTGTAGCTTCATAATATGTTTTAAGGTCCGGTAATGTGATACCTTCAACTTCATTTTTCATTTTCAATATGTCTGTGGCAATTTGGGGTCTCTTACCTTTCCAAATATATTTTGTGGTTAGTTTTTCCAATTACTTAAAAAATATAGTGTTAATTTTTATTGGAAATTATTTCTTGAAATCCCTTTTCAGCACCATGAAGCCCAAAGGAGCACTGTTACTGCCTCTACACTGAATACTATTCTCATCCTTCATCATCTCCCAATCTCACACACACACACATATGACCACACCTTATTCATTTTCCTTCAGTGTCATGTTAAATGTTATTTCCTCTGAATTTCTTCTTTATCTGAACTCCCACTTATGTTAGCCTTTCCCATCTCTGGCTGATTTCTCTTGAACAGAACACTACTTCATCTTCAGGCAATACATGTATTTTGTCATTATATGTTTATGTATTCATTCATTTCATTGTCTCTCATCTTCCCCATTGAACTAATTTGCAGAGAAATAGACCCCAGGATCTTCAATAAAAGAGGTTCCCCTCTGACCATTACATATGAATTAAATACGTGGGGAATTTCTTCTAAACAATAACAAAATCTTCCCTCAGATAGTCTGCCCCAAAATGTCTACAGTTATGTAACACAATTATCTTCACATTAAAATTCATTTACAAAACAAAGAGATTCATCTCTCCTGGGGAAAATTCTCACTGGTACTTATCTGAACTCAAAGAGATGGAAAATCCAGGGACACTGGGTCATTATTGAGGGTGTTATCACCACATTCCAGAGCTCAGAGACTCTTTCTTTTATTTTATTAAAGAAGTTGTGGATTTACAGAACATTCATGCATAAAATACAGGATTCCCCTACATCATCCACCAACAGCAACCTTCATGATTGTGGAATATTTGTTGCCATTTATGGGAGCACATTTTTATAATTGTAGTATTAATAAATGTCCATTGTTTATTTTACAGCTCAATGTTTGGGTAGTGTAGTTCCATGGATTTATAAATATTTTTATTATATTAATATTTATACAATCTAACATTTCCCCCTTTTAATCTTATTCAGATCTAAATTTCAGTGCTGTTAATTGTGTTCATAATGTGCTACCATCACAACCATCCATCACCAAATTCCCATTCCCTATCCTCACCCCACTACTGGTAACCTATATTCCAGATTGTGACTCAATGAATTTGCTTATTCTAATTGTTTCTAATCAGGGAGGTCATACAATATTTGTCCTTTTGTGCCTGACTTCTTTCACTCAACATGATGTCTTCAAGGTTCACCCATGTTGTTTCATGTATCAGGATTTCATTCCTTTTTACAGTTGAATAATATTCCATTGTATGTATATACTGCAATATATTCATTTTATTTATCCATTTATTGGTTCATGGACAGGGGTTGTCAAACTTCTTTATTGCTCTAGAAAAATCAATATTGAAAGTGTCTCTTTATGCTGTTAATAACTTCATCAGCTATGCATAAAAAGGGTACACACTGTTTACCTTGAATGCCAATGAAGAAAAATCCAATCAAAGTATCCCTAAGTAAAAAATTTCTATCTAAATATGTAAAACATGTATATGCATGTAAGGAATATAAGATATATCTTTTCATTCTGTAATTGCTGTAAAATATCCAAAAGCAACCTTCATTCTAATTCCCAGAGGTCTCACTATCTTGTGGATTCTAGTTTTGGGGAGGGAGCAATACTGTAGAGAATTGTCAGAAAGAGTATCTGTCCTGCTGAAGACTTGTAAAACTACCAACATTCTCTCAGGTTGGGAGCATCAATGTTGTTTTATATACATACAAATAGTTATGTTACCAATATATATTTAATGTAAAGCTATTTTTCATGCTTCTGGTGTGCTTATACTTTACTATCAAGGAATAAAAAAAACACAGAACACATATGTCTTCAATTCAGAATTATCTGATGTCATAAAGACTGTAAAACCCTACAAGTCTCAAATATTAGGCATTCAAAGGAATGAATTATCCATTTTCATTACTGATTTGACTATAAATAGACTGTTTCAACTATTTTCAAATAAAATTAAAGTTTAAACACCTTAGGATATCTCCTGAGAGAAGTAAAAATAAATTATATGTAAAGAAAAATCAAGAAATATATTTAAATTTTCAGTAGAGACAATTGTTTCCAAAAGGAATACTTTTTCTTTTACTATTTTAATAGTCATCTGGTTTTTTTAAAAAAAACTATGCTGTAGTATTTTAGTAGCAAACATTTTTGGTAATGAACTTCAATATTATTGTTCTCTTATATGTGCCTATATTTTTCATGTAAATGTAAACATATCTTATTTAAAATTTATTCCTCGGATGCTATTTAGCACTGACAGGCATTTTGCTAGTGATTGGATATGCAGTTGTGAGAAAAAATTATATGTCCTTCCTTCCTGACTTTAATATTTAAACATCCAAACACATTGTGCTAGCATTTGAACATGAATTTCAGTGTGTTAGCATAGAGGTGTGTCAAATGAACTGTGACCTCATGTGAAGGGGAGGATATACTTCCAAACTCTTTGTTCTGGTGTTTGGCAGCATTTCATTTCTCTTAAAAGAATTGTTGGACTGAGAGAACTTGGTCCATGGTTTTTGGATGGTGTTGTTCTCATTTCCTTGCTAACTGGGCCCTTCCACATAGATGTTTGTTTCATTAAAGTTTACAAATTAAGAAGACAATAGAGTCTGCTATCAAGTTGGAATGCACAGTCTTTGGTAAACCAACCTAAGAAGTGATTAACCATTCCTTTTGATGCATTCTATACATTACAAACTATTCACTAGTTCCATCCCTCAATCAAGGGAAAGGGATTGCACTAGGGTGTGAACCCCATTCAGCAGGGATCTTTGGGGGTCCTTTTATAAATCTGCCTACCTTCCTGTCTTTCACAGATTCTGGTTGATATGGGGCCACCCAGCAACTAGTCTTCCTGCAGACTCCTTGCTCCATCAAATGTCAGTTTTTGGCTCTCTGTCTTATTTTTCTTTCATAGTCTTTTTACTTATCCAAAATGTCTTCATTACATAGGAACTTGTTGAGAGCATGATTGTCTTGTATTGAGCTAAGGGCAAAATATTGAACAATAATCAATATGTGGTTCCAGATACTTCAGTCTTTTGAGGGGGAGTATGGTTCTCCTACCTGCAACAAGTGAATTTCTGGAGTCCCTGGCAGCTTTTGGAATCTGATGAAAGTCCCAACTGAGAGGGTCAGAAAAATTAAGCTTTTCTGGTTCCATGCTTCTCTTTTTCAAATTAAAAATTATAATATTTGATAATCAGAAATGACCTATGATTTTCCTTCAGTTTAGTATTTTTTTGTTTGTTACTCAGGGACTGTATAACTTCTTATTCTGGTGTGTTTGGGGAAATGAAAAGACCAGAGGATGTCTCTTCTGAGAACTTTATTTTAATGTCTTAGCTTTGTTCATTACAGGATGGAAAGGGTGATAACTGATGAGAACTCCCTCAGCCAAATGCCAATGTGAACTTGAACCCTATTTCCTACCCTAGGTCATCACCAGAGTCTGCCATCCTCACACTGCAAGCATCCTTATTTACCTATGTTTCCCTCTAGAGATGTTGACTGGTTTAAAAAATTGCACACAGTGGGACCAACTTGAGGCTGGAGGGGAACAGGGAAAAATTAGGATGTGTGTGATAGAGTGAGAGACACATGGATACATGAAAAAAGTAACCAAGGTTTCTGCACATGTCCATGACTTTTGTGCAAATATGACTGTCTTCACTCTTCCAGCCCACCCACCACCTCCCCTTTGGAAGTCTGGGTGCCTCTACTTCTACTGCCAGTATTGGTGTTGGGTCACTGGTGTGACATGGTGACAAGAGCACAGCACTCCTTTCCCCAGTCCTTGCCATTACTTTTTCCCAATCATAATCTTTTTCCAAACACGTAAGGATATCTTGTCCTCTACCTAGCCTCCATGCATGTCCCTTCATCAGACTGATGGATTTGGGAAGGGCAACCCAATACCTAATCCCCTGGTGTGTACCAGTGTTCATGAGATACTAGTATGAAAGGCTATCTAGGAGAGGAGCAGAAAGAATGTCTATTTTTATCTCACATCCCAGTTATGTCTATCTGCAACTGGAAAAATCCCTCTTCTCTTCAATCTATTCTTTAGGTTGAGGCATATCACCTCACAACCACCCACTAATACTGTTAGAAGTGTAGAAGGGGAAAATCAAGGCCTGCATATCCTGGTAGTTTCTGATAGCTGCCCTTATATTCCACAAGGGTTCTGGAACTGATTAAAATTCAGATAAGCCCCACTCCTAACCTATCAGATGTTCTAATATTTCTGAGATAAATCATGTTTTCCTTCAACCAAGATGCTGGTCAAGGGAGCATTTTTAGACTCTTAAATCTTCATAATCAAGGGATGGCTTGTATAAGGCTTTCATGCCTATCATTATATCCAGTATCCCCATAAACCTGCAATCTGATTAAGAGCAGTTTGCCTCTTCTGTAAACATAGCTTCATTGAAGGAAATCCCACTGCATCCTCCGAGGGATACTGCCAGTGTAGTCATTCCTCATTCAGAGCTCCCACCCTCTTCATGCTTCACTCATGAAACACATCTGGTGTGTAGGGGACACTAGGGGTACAAGGAAGGCCATTTTCCATTCAGAAGAGGATCTGACATGCAGTTCCTTTCTCTCCTACCCTACTTTTCAGATTTTGTGGCACAGGGGCCTCAAGAGGAGCTCAGTCTCAGGGTGAAAAAATGACAGAGTTGACCAAGTAAAAACATAATTATGGAGCCAGTTCCCTTTTGCAGGTCTCATTTCCTACCCTCTGGTGCTATGTATGAGGAACTGAAATCAGATCTCTGCATGGAGTAGCCCCATTGGTATACTTAGGCTTGGTCTCTATATCATAGGTACCTGGGGGAGGAGCATGAACCTTTGCTAAGGACCTCAATTCTGCTCCCTCTTTCCTTCTACATGGAGGCTCCACTTCACAGACAACAGTGGGTGAAGATGGAGCCTCAATCTCAATGAACTGAGCATTGGGGTCAAATGGGCCATTAGGAATCCACTCAGAGAAACAGCAGCACTTCCTTGTGAATTCTGTATTATGGGGATATGTTGAAGCCACAAATTTGTGCAAGCTCTCCTGGCTAGTGGGATACAGCCATAGAATGTGGATCCAGGATCTGACTTCAGGGTCTGAACCCTTAACTGCCCCTGGAGTCTGTGTGACTCAAGATGTGCCAGAAAATGGAGATACTAGGGGTTCCTAACTTGGAGGATTTGTGTGGAAATTAAAATGTGATAATAATTCCATGGTACAGAGTGTGTGATGCAATTAAAACTAAAGCAGCCACAGCACAACAGAGAGAAAGGCCCATCACAACATGTGATTTCTGGGGGTCCTAAAGCAGACACAGTTCTCACATGTTGGGAATCCCTTGGAGAATGCAGAAATAAGAATCCTCTCTGCTTTGGGTGGACACCAGAAGTCTGCATTGGTTTCAAGTGCTTCAGAGATCCTGATGTGGTGCAGAAACTTGAACTTCATAAAAGAGTGGTTTACAAGATAAAGACCAATACTTATGATGGACTCTGATCTCCATCACACAAGGCAGAGTGGTCACTCCGGTGTTACTCACTCCTCCCTCCTTTCACTCTTAGACTATGAGCTCTGAGAAATCCAATATCAGATCCACCCTACCTATCTAAGACAGGGATTGCCCATGTTCATTTATAAAGATAATTGGGGAGGAACTATTAAGGGATGTCCAAATAAATCATGTAGATGCCAACATACTCCTCTTTCTCTCAAACAAATAACAACACATCTGATTCCTCTTCATCCTGATGATCAGGATGAATTAAACTTCCAAGACGCTGCCTTCTGTTTTTGCCTGCCAGACCCTGAACACGAGGCTCCAAAGTGCCTCGGGGGAAAAAAATTTCCCATTTGGCAGTTAAAGCTGGTTGTTAAATGACACTATACTGTGCTATTTTCTCTTCAGGAATTTTGCCAGCAAAACCGACTTTGAAACTTGGCTCTGTCCAGACCTGTGGAGGTTGAAAAAAATCTACATGGTAAGATTCACCAAAAAGCATCATCTACTGCCTGGCCAGGAAACTGCAAGAAAAAAATGCTATTTGGAGTCTCTCTTCCCAGGTGTAAGCAGTTCTTTTAATATTTTAAAAATTGTCAAGAGTTGCAGAATAAAAAAAAAAAACTCTTGAATACTCTTCTTAAATAGCACTCAAAACTTAACTTCATTTGCTTGCCAGTCTCCTGTAAATGCTTTGTATGGCTTTGATACTTTTCTGAATGATCTGCTGACTTTTGTTGCTCTTTTATGACTCAGTGTGGTTATAATTCAGAATCTTTTCTAAAATCCCACTCACCCAAGTGTTCATTTAGTATGATGTTAATTATTATTCTGTAAAATGTGCATTAAAATGGGTAACTCTGGGGTAGATTTTGATTTTTAATAAATTTGATTTTGAAAAAATACAGTAGAGGCATAAAAATTTTTGAAATGGCAGAACAATTCATTGAAGTTGAAGCAAGAACACCTGAAATTGAAAAGGCAGAACAAAAAGAGAAAAGAATGGAAAAAATGGAAGAGTGTCTCAGAGAATTGAATGACAACATGAAACACACATACACATTACTGTTGTCCCAGGAGGAGAAGAGATTGGAAAATGGGCAGAAAAAATATTTGAGGAAATAATTACTGAAAACTTCCCAGCACTTGTGAAATACCTTGTATAAATATTCAAGAACACATCAAACACAATAAATCCAAATAGACCTACCCTGAGACACCTATTCAGAATGAAAATATCAGAGATAAAGAGAGGATCTGAAAGCAGCAAGAGAAAAGCAATGCATCAGATAAAAGGGAACCTCAATAAGATTAAGTGCTGACCTCACATCAGAAACCATGGAGGTGAGAAGAAAGCAGAGTGATGTACTTAAGGTACTGAAAGAAAAATGGCCAGGTGGGAATTCTTCATCTGTCAAAACTACCTTTCAAAAATTAGCATGAGTTTACAGTCTTCACAGATGAAAAAAAACTGAAAGAGTATGTTACCAAATGACCAGATCTACAAAGGGCTGCAGCCTGAAAGGAAAAAACAAAACTGAGAGACTTGGAGAAGAGTGTACAAATGAAGATTATTAGTGTGGCAGTTTGAGATTATTTATGAATCCCAAAAAGAGAAAGATTATGTTTATAAACTAATCTATTCCTCTGGGTGTGATCCACTTTGAATGTATTAGATTCAGCTGATATATATTGATTGATTACCTGTTTAGATTACAGCCTTGATTTGACCACTTCAATAGGGCATGACTCAGGTTGAGTTCCAGTCTCCTTGGTGGGATGATATAAATGGTCACTCACTCAAGAAGAAACATGAGAAGAGGGAGAGAGCACTGTCATGTTTGATCCTTGGGCTCCAGGGAGAGAAAAGTTTTCAGCAGAAAGAACAAACAATGGAGCAGCTGAGAAGGCCCAGAAAGAAACAAGTCATTTGCCAGAGACTGATTAAGAAGCCATGAAAAATCAGGCAGAGATTACCCAACATCTTGTTTCAACACATAACAGATGATGTTGGTGAGAAAGTACCTCTTATGATACCTTCAGTTGGACTTTCCATGGCCCTGGGACTGTAACCTATTACACCAAATAAAGAACCTTTTTAAAAGCCAACAGGTTTCTGGTACTTTGGATCAGCACCCCTTTGGCTGACTAATGCAATTAGGAAGGGTGACTTAAGGGTAAAGAGACAGGCAAGAGTAAGATATAACAAAAGGAAACCAAAGGGAAAACAATAGATGAAGTAAGTAATGACTTTACAGTATTATTATTGAATACGAATGAATTAAACTTCCCAATCAAAAGACATAAACAGAAGAGATTTTTTAAAAATGAGTCATCTGCATGCTATCTACAAGAGACTCATCTTGGATGTAAGGACACATCAGGGGGAAAGTAAGAAGTTGGAAAAAGATATTCCATGCAAATATTAACCAAAATGTTCTGGATTAGTGATTCCAATATCAGAAAAAAAATATTTTAAATAAAAAACTGTTATGAATTAAAGAAAGTCATTACATATTAATAATACAAACAATAAACCAAAATGAAATAAGTATGAAAATATTTATGCACCTACCCTGTGTACCCCAAGATAGATGAGGCACACACTGGCAAAGCTGAAGGAGAAAAGGCATCTTTCTATAATAATAGTTGGAAAACTCAATACACACAATTCAGCACTGGAAACAACATGTGGGCAGAGGAGAAATCAAGAAATTCAGAGCTTTAATGATATGATGAATGAACTAGACCTAACAAACATTTATATAGCATTGCTAGACCCCAAAACAGAAGGATATACATTCTTTCCATGAGCTCATGGATCATTCTCCAGGATAGACTATATGTTGGGTCACAAGACAGGTCTCAATAAATGTAAAAAGATTGAAATTACACAAAGCACTATCTCTGATCATAATAGAATAGAATAAAGCTGGAAATCAATAGCAGTAGAAAAAGAGAAAATTCACAAAAATATGGAGAATAAACAACACACTCTTAAATAATCAGTGTGTGAAAGAAGAAATTACAAGAGAAATTGGTAAATATCTTGAGACAAATGAAAACAAAGACACAACATATCAATACCTATGGGATACAGCAAAAGCAATGCTGAAAGGGAAATTTACAACCCTCAATGCTTACATTAAAAAGAATAAGGAGCTGCAATTGAAGACCTATCTGGACACATGGAAATACTAGGAAAAAAACAGCAAAGTAATCACCAACCAACCCAAAGAAATAATAAAGACAAGAACAGAAATAAATGAAAATTTAAAGGAAAGAGAAATAGCAAGAACCAAAAAAACCAAAAGTTGGTTCTTTCAGAAGATAAGCAAAATCAACAAATTTTAGCTAGACTGACAAACATAAAGAAGATGCAAATAAAATAAAAAGTGAGAGAGTATCATTGCCACTATACCTGTAGAAATGAGACAGATCATAAGATCGTATGAACATCTGTATGCCAACAAACTAGACAATGTAGATGAAATAGACAAATTCCTGGAAACACATGACAAACCTACATTGACCTTAGAGGAAATAGAAGACCAGCAAACCAATCACAAGTAAAAAGTCATCAAAAACATCCAAAAAATGAAAAGCCCAGGACCAGATGGCATTACAGGTGAATTCTACCAATAGTTCAAAGGTGACCTAATGCCAACCATGCTCACTTTCTTCCAAAAATTAAACAGGAATGAATGCTATCGAACTAATTTTATGAAGCCAGCATCACCATAACACCAAAGTCAGATAAAGATACTTTGAAAACAAAAAAATTACAGATGAAGACCTCTAATGAATACAGGTGCAAAAATCTTCAACAAAAGACTAGTTTACCAAATCAAAAAGTACATTAAAAGTGTTATACATCTGGTCAACTGGGTTTGAACCCAAGTATGCAAGGGTTCCTTAACACAAGAAAATCAATTATTGTAATAAATTACTTCAAAAAATTTGAGGAGAAAAATTACATGTCACCTCAATTGATGCAGAAAAGACATTTGAATAAATACAGCATCCTTTCTTCATAAAAACATTCCAAAAATCAGAATATATGAAAGCTTTCTCACCGTGGTAAAGTACTTACATGAAAACACCACAACTAGCACTGTACTCAGCAGTGAAAAACTGAAAGCTTTCCTGCTGATATTGGGAACATTACAAGAATGTCCAGTGTCACCACTGTTGTTGAATATTGTGCTAGAAGTTCTAGCTAGAACTAGGCAAGAAAATAAATAAAAGTCACACAAATAGGAAAGGAAGAAGTGAAAAATTTTCTAACTGATTATATGATTTTATACATAGAGAATACAAAAAAAATCTAAAAGAAATCTAATAGAACTGATGAGTTCAGCAAAATGCCTGGATACAAGAAAAATAAACAAAAAATCAGTAGAATTTCTATACACTATTGATGAATAATCTGAGGAAGTCAGGAACAAGTCCATTTATAATAGCAACTTAAAGAATCAAATATTTAGGAATAAACTTAACCCAGGACATAAAGGACCTATATTCAGAAAACTACAAAGCATTGCCAAAAGAAACTAAAGAAGACCTAAATAAATGGAAGGACATTCTGTGTTCACGGATTGAAAGATTAAATATCAAAAAGATGTCAATTCTATCAAACTGAATTATAAATTCATTGCAATCCCAATAAAAATCCCAATAGCTTATTTTGAAGAAATGGAAAAGCCAATTACCAAATGAATTTGAAAGAGTAAGTAGTCTCATATAGTCAAAAATTTCTTTCTTTTAAAAGCATGTATTTGGAGAATTCTCACATCAGGTCTTTAAATCATATTAATTGGCTACAGTGGTAAAAACAGCATAGGAAGCAAATGTAGCTCCCATGTACAAGATCCATGTAGTGGTTGAGAACCTGCTTCCCATGTACAAGGTCCTGGGTTCAATCCCCAGTACTCCTAAAAGAACAAAATAACTACAACAAAAAACCCAGCATAGTAATGGAATATAGACATATTGTCCAGTGGAACTGAATCAACAACTCAGAAATAGAACCTCACGTTTATGGTCAAGTGATTTTTTACAAGTTTATCAAGCATTTCCTGTTGGGCCAGGTCAGTTTATTCAACAAATGGTGCTGGGAGAACTGGATAGCCATATCCAAAAGAAAGATAACCCTTAATTCACATCTTACATAAAAATTACCTCAAAATGCACCAAATACCCAAATAGAAAAGCTACAACCATAAAACTCTTAGAAAAAGGTAAGAAAACATCTTTAAGGTCTTGTGGTAGATGGTAGTTTCTTAAACCTTACACCCAATGTATGGGCAATGAAAGAAAAAATAGATAAATAGCACCTCCTCAAAATTTAACACTTTTGCTTATCAAAAGACTTTCTCAAGAAAGTAAAATGACCATTCCCTGAATGGGAGAAAATATTTGGAAACCACATATCCATAAAGAGTTTGTTTCCACATTATATAAAGAGATCAGTCAACTAAAAAATGAAAGAAAAGCAACCCAATTTTAAAAATGAGCAATAGACATGAATAGACATTTTTGCCAAAGAGGAAATACAACTGCCTAAAATGCACATGAATAAATGTTCAACATCACTCGCTATTAGGGAAATGCAGACCAAAACTGAAATGAGATAATATTTTACATGTTACAGAGTGGGCATTATTTAAAAAACAGAAATTACAAGTGCTGGAGAAGATGTGAAGAAATAGGAACAGTCCTTCACTCTTGGTGGCAATATAGAATTATGCAGCCTCTGTGGAAGACAGTTTTGCAATACCTCAAGAAGCTGAGTATAGAACTGACCTATAATCCAGCAATCCCTTTACTAGGAATATATTCATAAAACCTGAAAGCAAGGACTCAGACTGACATTTGCACACCGATGTTCATAGCAGCATTATTCACAACTGCTAAAATATGGAAACAACCCAAGTGTTTCTCAACCAATGAATGGATAAACAAAATGTGGTATATACATACAATAGAATACTATTCAGAATAAGAAGAAATGAAATTGAGATGCATATGACAACATGGGTGAACCTTGAGAACATTATGTTGAGTGAAATCAACCAGACACAAAAGGACAAATATTATATGATCTCACTAATATGATGTAAATGTAATGAGTAAGATCATGGAGGTAAACTCTAGAGCATAAGTTAGTAGGAGATAGAATGTGGGTTTAGAATGGGAGCTGATGATTTATGTAGAATATTTAATAAGGTTTATTGAAAAATGTGGAAGTTAATAGAGTTAATTGTAACACATTATAGTGAGTTTAACTAACACTGCTGATTTATAAATGTGATTGTGGCTGAAAAGGGAAATCTACGGACATAAATGTCAATTGAAAGGAAGCTAAAGGATAATCTAGGGACAGTAACAGTGATTTTGGTAGTGGATGAAGATTTTGGTTAATAGTACAAATATAAGAATGTTCTTTTACAAAGTGTTAAGAATAAACAGTAAAATTACAACAAATGTAATTTGTAGATGAAAATTAACAGTAATATTGTAACATTTTTGCAGCAATGGAAAAGAAGATATTGTATCAATTTTAAGAGCCAAAAATAGGGGGGTGTAACGGGGTATGGGATTTTTCTTTTTGAAGTAATGAAAACATTGTAATATTTATTTCAGTGATGACAGCACAATTGTGTGATGAAAATAACAGCCAATTAGTACACACTTTGAATTGATTGGAAAAGGCATGGGACTGTATAACACAGTGACTTTTGTGGTGGAAGATGGACTGTTATCAAAACAAAGGTGAGAATATTCTCTCATGAATATAACAAATATGCAATACTAACACAGTGTGATAATAATTGACCTGGTTGAAGGAAAATACACCAAATATAAGATATGAGATATAGTTTGTATTAATATTTTGATGATTCTCTTTCATAGTTTGCAAAAAATATTTCACAACAATGCATAGTCTTGCTGATGGGGTGATGTATGTGAGACATGTATGATGATATGTATGTTTGTTTTTTACTATACATTTTTATTGATGTATATTCTAGTATGAATGAGACACTTCAATAAAAATTTTTATAATAAAAATTTTTTAGAAAAAATGAAGCTCAAGCTCTCTGGTTCTCACTAATAAAAGACATGTGGAAGATGAAGTTTGATTACTCCTCATGTCAAAGCAGTCACCCCTCCTCCAAGATCTAATGTCACAGGGCACAACAAAGATCCCCATCCCACTATATCACCTCCTGAAATTTGACTTTGAACTGCACTTAAGTTTGCCCTCCCCCCACACTTTTCATGCTGACCATTCTGTTTCAGGCTTGTGTGTGCTACTTAAAACATGTCAAGGATGAGTCAGAAGGCATACATTATACACTTAGGCTGTGTGTGTGTGTGTGTGTGTGTGTGTGTGTGTG
>JAQZBX010079520.1:0-13971 GCA_029593785.1 Cabassous unicinctus | reverse complement strand
GCGGCGGCTCCTCCGCGCACTCGCAGGACGGCTCCCACCAGCCGGTTTTCATCTCCAAGGTGCACACGTCGGTGGACGGGCTGCAGGGCATCTATCCGCGCGTGGGCATGGCACACCCCTACGAATCGTGGTTCAAGCCCTCGCACCCGGGCCTGAGCGCCGCGGGCGACGTAGGCTCGGCCGGCGCCTCCAGCTGGTGGGACGTGGGCGCCGGCTGGATCGACGTGCAGAACCCGAACGGCGCGGCTGCGCTGCCCGGCTCGCTGCACCCTGCCGCCGGGGGGCTCCAAACCTCGCTGCACTCGCCGCTCGGAGGCTACAACTCGGATTACTCCGGCCTCAGCCACTCGGCCTTCAGCAGCGGCGCCTCCTCGCATCTGCTCAGCCCCGCCGGGCAGCACCTTATGGACGGCTTCAAGCCAGTGCTGCCCGGCTCCTACCCGGACTCGGCCCCATCGCCGCTGGCCGGCGCGGGGGGCTCCATGCTGAGCGCCGGGCCGTCGGCGCCGCTGGGGGGCTCCCCGCGCTCCTCCGCGCGCCGCTACTCAGGCCGCGCCACCTGCGACTGCCCCAACTGCCAGGAGGCGGAGCGGCTGGGGCCGGCTGGAGCGAGCCTGCGGCGCAAGGGCCTGCACAGCTGCCACATCCCGGGCTGCGGCAAGGTGTACGGCAAGACGTCGCACCTCAAGGCGCACCTGCGCTGGCACACTGGCGAGCGGCCCTTCGTGTGCAACTGGCTCTTCTGCGGCAAGCGCTTCACGCGCTCCGACGAGCTGCAGCGGCATCTGCGGACCCACACGGGCGAGAAGCGCTTCGCTTGCCCGGTCTGCAACAAGCGCTTCATGCGCAGCGACCACCTCAGCAAGCACGTGAAGACGCACAGCGGCGGCGGCGGCGGCGGCTCGGCTGGCTCGGGCAGCGGCGGCAAGAAGGGCAGCGACACCGACAGCGAGCATAGTGCCGCGGGCAGCCCGCCCTGCCACTCCCCGGAGCTGCTGCAGCCCCCCGAGCCCGGGCACCGCAACGGCCTAGAGTGACACACACTCAGCGTTCGCTTCTCTCCTCGACCCCCTCCCACCCAGGGTCCGCCAAGGCCCCTTCTGCCCTGGCCTCAACTCTAACCTCTCTCCACTGCACCCTGAAACACACACACACACACACACACACACACAGACACCCCACTCACTTTCTCTCCCTCTCTGACTTAACTTTGTAAAGGGGATATGGAAATGTAAGTGACGCGCATTGCTGTCCTGGGCTGCCTTTCACTCTCCACGGGGTAACACTGCCCGAGCCCCCAACAGCCCAGCCAGCGCCTCTTCAGGCTTTTAGTTCTCCGGGCTTTTAGTTCCTGTCTTCCTCTCTTCGTCCTCCTGCCGCCATCCCCGCGTTTGACGGGCGTTACGTTTAGAGGGAAGCGGTTGCTGGAGGTAGAACAGGACAAATCCAGTGCCTGGGAGACCGCGGGCCTCCCCGCAGATGCAAATGACTCGGCTAAAGCAAGGTTGAGCCGGAACCGTGGGGAGGGCGGGGCAGGAGGCCCGGGCAGGGCATTCCCGCGGTGGCAGCCGCCGACATGGTCCCAGAGCCATAGTTCTGGGTACCTGGGTTTCGGAGAGCCCTGCCCGGCCGCCGAGCGCCTTGCGCGCCCTGCGCAGAGCTGTCGGAGCTCCGGGGGGGTGCTCATCCGGCCGCATCGAGACGCGGAGTTTGCAGAGTTTAGCTCTCCAAAGGACAGTTCAGCCTCTTTTTCTTTGTTCCCTGAGGTGGAACCGATGCAAGTTTCCGCAAAGGGCAGTCTTGGCGAATCGCTGCAGCAGCCTTTTTTCATCTTTGTCACCTTTTTTTTTTTTTTTTTAACTAAAAAACTAAGTAAAAAACAACCTTCCACTTGCTTTCTCTTCTAGGTAGTTTTGCCTCTAGTAGTGAGCTGGTCTTTCTCTTGAAACTGCTAATATTGATCCCAAAGTTATTTTGATCGCATTAACTTAACTTATGGGGTGTGTGTGGGGGGTGAGGGTAGGTGTCTTTTTCTTATGCAAAAATGCCCCTTTCCGGTGAGACCAGATTAACTATCTCCGTGTTTGTCCTTTTCTACCTCGTTTTCACCACTCCGGAGCATAATCTCCCAATCTTTTTTTGTTGTTGTTGGTCCAGTGGTCCATTTGTATAGTACTCATTTCTGTAAATTCTTACAATTCTTTGAAAATTCTTAGGGTTAAACATTTTCTTGTGATTTAAAATTATTAAAAAGTTAAGAAGCTATCGTTCATTTCTGACGAGGCTGTAGTTTAAATGCCAAAAGAGGGAAAATAGGGAAAAAAAAGCCTTTGTAAAATATATCTGAACCTAATGGTTTGTACAACTGGAGAATCGTTCTAGATTAGTTACCAATTACATATAACTCCACCAGTGTAAGGGTGTGAGGTGCAGTTGTCCAGGAGACGATTTTGTATAGTATTTTTCTTGTACGTTACTTCCAGTAAATATTTGAAAATATATTGAAGTAAACTTGAGATTTTTTTTTTGGTCACAAGAAAATATTAAGAGTTATTGTTGCAGTTCTGATGAGCTGCAAGTTTTCTGAACTCACTTCTGGAGGTGCAGAGCCAGAAACGCACTTTCGGGGCCTAGTTTTGCTCGAATAGGAATTTAGATAGGTATCAAACTGTAACTAAGACAATATTTGATAAATGTTGGATGACATTTAATTTAATGGAGCATGTACTTATTTGCATTTGCTGGCAGTTCAGGCATAGTTAAAGTGAGAGTTCGCCTATATTTCATAATAACTGGGTCTGCCAAAACCCATGTATTAAATAAATTGTCCAAGTGAAACTCAACCAACTTTGGCTTTTGTGTATTTCCTGAACGTAATATTGTTACTTGTTAATAAACACTCCTGACACTACATTTAAATGTTTGCAGATTCTGCAAACTAATTGCTCATTGTAATGTTGAAATAATTTGGATATTTCACATTGAAATGAAAAGCCTTTCTCTGGAACATTTTAGAATTGCATTTTAAATGCATGAAATGTAACTGATTTATTTGTAATATTTTAAATGGTATTAATAAACTCAGCTAAAAAGACTAGGCCAGTTAATTTGTATTTTTTTCCTTTTTTTTTAACTCTGGAAATTTGCATTTTATCATCAGTTAAATGTCTCATTTAAACAAACTATAACCCTGTTTTATGGTAATATTTTATAAATTGCATTTGAGATATTACCTAGATGGAAAAATCTGTTTGGCTAAGCTGTGTTTTCTCTTTTTTACCAAGATAAAGGGTACAATGTCTAAGAAATGTAGTTAATTTTTTTACCAGTAAGTTTTAGCTCATAACATCAGGATTTACTGACCTCTTAGAATTTGTACTAAGTCACTTAAGCAATTCAAATAAGTTTCCCTGTTCTGCTTCCTTCTCATTCTCCAGAATGAGTCAGGTTGTTGGCCATTGATTGCATTTAGTATTTAAAAGGCTGAGCCTTACATTGGAAGATCAATACATCAAAAATAAAAACATGGGTTTGGGGGATAACTTTTGTTGTTAGGAGGTAGGGAAGGTCAAGCTAACAAAAGCTTGCTTTTGGCATTCCATGTCTTAGCTAAAGATTATGTAGAGGTAAATATCAGTAGTAGATTCCTGCTGAAATGAGTTATCTGTTCTTTGAAAGTCTCTAAACAGCCACCAAAGAAAAGGAAGGTTAAACCTTAATCTATTTACTAGGCTATTGTTCATAGGTGTCAACGATGCCACTAAAAAATATTGTGTTGTTATGTCTAAGTGCATGTAAGCAATGGGTGTTCCTTGAGCCATACTTTGAAACAAAATACTTTAAATGTTGATTGATGCTATATCAAACTATTTCACAATTAGATTAATACTACTTTGAATCAAATTGAATAAAAGGTTAGTGTGTTCAGATTGTTTTAAGTTTAGCTTCTGTTTGCGTTGGATCCACCCCAAGTTCAGTCTTGGTATGCATCTTGAGTTGAAAAATTTCCATAGGAATTTATATAAAGTCATTATCCATAGAAATAGAAGTGAAAATAGAGAGTGCTGTGCATATTATAATTTCAGGGGGAAAATCCAATTAGGAATAAAATTGTTGTAGAATAATGCAATTTGTGCCCAAGTAGCAGACAACCTTAATCCGGCTGTCTATGCCTCCAATCCCCGTGGCTTCAGACAATCAAGTTAGCACTGATTCTTTGGTATACTATAGCTCTTAAAAATGGTATTGAATAGTAAAATAGTCTCTTTCTGTCACTTTCTTCCTAGGACTAACACGCAGAACACAGTTTAAGTGTTGGTTCTTTTTAATTGAAAGTTGCATTGCTGAGGGATTCGGAGAAAACGATTCTGAAGGAGTTAAATGTAGTGGCAGGTAAGGAAAGCTGCTTGGTACATTTATAATATCAGTTGTATTATATACAGAATCTACATTTGAATTAAGAGGTGGGTAATGGCAGGGAGAGATGTTGTCTGGAAGATTTCTTTAGGGTGGTTGAAGGGGGACAGATTTTTCCATAGTTGTTTAGAGGTGCAAACTTTCACTTTCATCTCCCCCCTTCCCCTTCTAGTTTTGCTTTAGTTTGTTTTTTATGGTTATTGACTACTATTTCCAGATTAGTTTTCTGCAGGGTGGGCAGGGTTCCCCTTTTGAGAATAAGCATCCTCTTTTGGGAGGGCAGAAGATGAAAGTCCAAAATTGTGATCCGCCCCCCCCCATCTGCCTTATCTGTGATTTTTAAAAGTACATCCCACCCTCACCCCTACCAGTGGCTTCAGGCTCACTCAAATGAAGCCTCTGGCTGGGTGGGTCTCACTTAGAACCAAAAGACAAACTTCCGGTCTTGCAGATCAAGATAGACTTAAACTAGTTGTTGACCCAGAGGTCAGGCCAGCACATATCAGCCCAACCTCCAGAGACCAGGAGAGGGCTGTGGCTCCATCCCGCCTTTCTGTTGACTTGCTTCATCTCCTCCCCAAATCTGAGTGTTCTTCCCTGTACAGAACCTTGCTTTCTCCTTTTCTGGCTCCTTCTTCAACTTCTCTTTTTTTGGATGATCTCTTTCATTTAGGGATGTAACTGTAATTTATTGAGGGCAGACTATCAACTACAATATTTTGTGTTAGAAACAAACAAATGTGATGAATTATTGGGAAAAAAATTCCTGAATGAGTTTACCTTCTATCAGCTTACCTCAATCTTTGTACAACTTCTAAACTGGGCTTCCCTTGGGCAGAGAATGCTAAAATTAAAAAGTAAAGACAAGCAAGTGATGGGACTGGACTCCTGAGTGGGGCAGATCAATAATCCTGTCATCAACATTTCCATCTCCCCTGTGGATCTGTTGGTGAGGTTTTTCAATGAAATGTTACAGAAAGCCTGTGGAAGGATTTCTTTAAAATAAGTATTTTATTCTTGAGGATAGCTTAAAGGTTAGGTGATCTTTTAGGCAGGAAAATTAAGGCAGAAAATGTAGAGGGGGAAAGAATGTGGATTTGATTATTCTCTGGTTGCCTAAAATGATAGAGATAAATACTATAATGAAAGAATTTCTACATTTTGCTCAGATTTTCATTCAGATAGAATCAAAGGGGAATTGATTTGATATAGATATTTTTAATAAATGCAGTTTTATATTTTCCTACTGATTTTTGCTTCTTCTGTCCAAACATTATTTCTAACTATACCCCTAAGAAAAGCCCTGATATTAGCAACGTCGTGGGTGTGTGTTTGTGTGTGTGTGTTTTCTACAGCTGTCTTTTCCTTCTTTCCTTTTTGTGTAATGTCACAGAGATCAATTCCATCATTAGTTTTCAAGAAAATGGTGTTAAAAAAGGAATCAAAAGGAGTAAAGTGTAGGGTAATGCTGTACTCAATTTTAAGTTGGAGCTGTCGTTCTGGTTGGCATTTTTTTGTTGTTGTTTTTGAAGACTTTGCACAATATACAATTGTTGCTTAAAAAAAAAAAGATATAGAATTTGTGTGTCCCCTATTTATTCCTTGCTTCCGGATTAAAATAAAGTCCTTCCTATCCCGGGCTCTAGTCGCTGCGGTTTCTGGGATGCACGTCAGTGGCCATCTCTTTAGGTTCGCTGCACTCCGTATGCGAAGAAGTGTTGATTTGCAATAGCAGGAACAACAACAACAAAAATCTATTTTCCTTGGTCCCTGGGCGCGTGTTTAATTTAATTTGATTTTCTGCGTAGTCTCCTGAGGGTGAGGAAGCAGCCCTATACCTTTTTTTCTTTACTTTCTAATGACAGTCCGGGCTCCAAGAACTCCTCTAGGGACTGCGAGGAGAGTTTAGCGTGACTTAGAGCCACGAAAAAAATGCCTGCTCAAAGACTCCGCTTTCACTGTTGTTCTAACGCCATTCTTTCAAGCCCATCTACTGGGGCTTCTTTTAAGCCCACTCCAACTTTGCTTCTCAAGCGACCAATTCTTGCAGCGCGGAAGGGAACGTTGGAGAAAATTTTTACTTCACTTACAGGGTCCTTAGCTGAGGTCCGAGCTCCCCAAAGTTTCCCTCGTTCTCTTCTTAAATGAATTCGGGGGGTGGTTTCGAGTTCGAGAGACTATCCCAGATTTTCTAGATGTTAACTCCTGCCTTCCTCTCTGGCTTTCTCGACGTACCCGATCCTTTCAGAAAGACCCCCTGGGATCCCACGGAAAAGTTTCCGATGCGGACTAGCCGAGTCGTCCGCCAGCAGGGCGAGGCGGCGACCTAGAGTCACCCAGCGAGTTTCGGTCGTGGCCCCTCTACCCGGCGACTGCCGCCCTGCGTAGCGCGGCTCCCGCGCACACAAAGGCGCCGCGGCCGCTTCGCCCGCTGCGCGGACAGCTAGCGCCACCCTGTGCCCCGCGCTCTCTCTGCAGCGCAGCCAGCGCGGGCGACATCGGCCCGACCCCTGCCTGCGATTCTCCCAGTCTCTGACCCTAGGCGAACCCACCGTGGGAATCGCCGCAGCGGGCCTTCCCAGCACACGGCTCTCTGCTTTCAAAGATGCTTGCGCTGGATGCGGGGTAGGGGGGAATTCCCTTCCCTTCCCTTGCTCTCCAAATCCCAGAACTCCTGCAGACAAGACATTGCCCTTAGCCCTCCTGGCGCCCGGCGTGGCCCGCAGCCCTCTGGACCTCTGTTCAACCCTATCCCGGGGTGGCGTGCACCGCGCCTCCTCCTGCGGGTGCTCTCAGGGCTTGCTGCGGCGTGGACTGCCCGAGGTCGTTCTTCCTCAACACTTTTGGATTTCTCTCTGGCGTTGCCAACAACTGGCTGCCCTCCTTCACCTCCTGTGCTCTTTTCTGGACCAAATTGCTTTGTGTTCACGAAATTGCTTTGTGTTCACTAAAACCCGACTCCCTCCCCGGTGACGTTCGGCCAAGTGCAGTGTCCTTGATATATGGGAAGTTTTATTCTTTTCATTTTATTTTAAGTTTTCCAGAACTCGAAAGGAAGAACTCGCACAACTTTTCCCACAGTGTTATCATAAAGAAAGCAAAATTAAGCCTAGCGGTACGAACTCTTTGCCTGTTTTGATTTCGGGAATCAAAGAACATTTAGCCACCCCAGTAACTACCGAGGGAATATGCTACCTGAATTCATAGACAATCACTGCACTTGTTGGACAAAACTCAACTTTTCTTTCCCTCATTGTACCTACTAAAACCCAACAACCTTTCGTGGGCATTCTTCGTCTCCCTCATTTTCTCCCGACCCTTTGGGAAGATTGCTATTTGGGGAGCGCTAGCAAGATTCTCTCGGCCCCATTGTTTTGGTAGCATCTGGAGTGGGGTGAGAAAAGATCAGTCTCTCCGAAAACATCATGCTCCTTTGAAAGGTCTTTGCTTGGAAAATGTACCTGCCAGCTCCTAGTCAATCCTGATTTCCACCCTTTCCCCTTAGCCGCTCCCGGCTCATGACTCTTCCAGGGGCTCTAGGCCTTAGGCCCTCTGGTCTTGGAAGCTCTTGGAGCAGGTTCGGAACCTTGGGTTCCACTTTGTACTCTCGACGCATTCCAAGGGTCAAAATTGACGATTATGATGGTTATGCACACACCATTTGTATGCGTTTAAGCACCCTAAGCATGAGACTGCAGCATAACCATTTCACGAGGACTTGAATTCAGGGAGTTCAAACTGCACACCTGTGCGTGATTCGGGCTCCAGCTACATGCCTCTGTGGTAAAATCCACGGGCCAGTGACGCCGATCCCCATAGCGGGGAAGGAAAAGGGATGACCTTTCTGACCTGCAGTGCGGGCCTCGCAAGAGACGCCCCTGCAGCTGCTTGTAGTAGCAATCTGACCGCGAGGAGCGCCGAGATATAATTGGCACGTTCCCCTTCGGAGCAGCCACCACCGTCCTTCCTCAAACTAGTCAGTGACGCGAGCCCCCACCCCCATTCTCTCCGGGGTCCGGAAAGCCGGGAAGCGCTGGAATGCAGCGTTCTCTCACCCTATTGTGCCTAGGTGTTGCAAACCATCGGAGAACAGAGCTTCGCGCTTTGATCTCCTGTTCCAGTAATTCTTTAGCACCGAGGGGTGAGTTTAAATTAAATTTCTTTCTCTGCTGATAAGTTCTAATGGGCCTCAGAGAGTGAATAATTATGCAGTAACATTTCATGGGTTGTTGGAGTGAGAATTCCCACTGCGCTGTCACCAGGAACAGAATTTCCCTGGTATGCTCAAGTCTAAATGAAGCTTCGCAAGAATAGCCACAAGTGTCTTTCAAATCTCGATGCAGATGATCTACTCCGTTCCCTGCTCTCACCTTTCTTACCCATGCAAAGAAGTTTGTCACGTTAAGTTCTATTTGTGATTTTAAAATACTTAAAAAACCCTTATTAAAGGGTATTATTTTTGAAACAAAACAAAATAAAAAGCAAAACAACTTTGCTTTGATGATAAAATATGCATTCCTATGAAAACAAAGTACATATTGAGGAAAGCTGGGGCCGCATTTTCCTGGGAAAGGCCAAGGAGCCACCTGGGATTTGCTTCCAAATACCTGGACTTGGTCTTGCTATCTCTCGAGTTTTTCTATTTAATGAGTGCTTTTTGCTTGATTTCTGAGGAATAGGGTCGGGATCTGGAGTTGCTGCAGCCATAAGATTTGATCACTAGTATTCTCAACTTGCATTGGACTTAACATGGGGGAAGGATAAAAGGGAAAATGTTTTTGCTGCTTCACTCAAAGAGCCATCTACCTATTAGAGAATGTGGACTTAATTCTTTGAGATTTTGATTTATATTTCTTCTTACCCCAGGTTAGATAAGAAACAACATCAACAATTTGGATATAGTAAATGAGTCATGACATTTTGATACTCAAAATCAGACTCTTAACCTAAATCATAGAATTCTAAATTTGTAATTTTTAAATTACTTTTAAGCACAATACAATAGAACTCTCTATTTTTTGTTTTTAAATGAATGCCTTTATATTCACATCAGTTTCCTTGCATAGCCATTTTCCTTGTTTACTTTTCTTTCCTTTAAATTTCTTCTTTTAAATGACTTGAACTCCCATAAGCTTTAAGATTTCTAAATCAGCACATAGAAACTGGAGCCCGCTTATCAAGTTTTCACTCCTTTCTTGGCAACTAATTTGAAAGGACCCAAACAATGAGTTGATTTACATTATGCTCATTTCACCCTGTACTCTACGTGAATGTCGGAAAAACTCTCAATACTTCACCTTGGGTTATCTTTACATCTTTAGAGGAACTGATCTGTCCAGCTTTAGTTTTTTAGGCACTTCATTTTATGTACCGAAATAAAAGAAAGTAGATGTTTGCCCCCTCTCCTCCCCCCAGAGTTCAGGTGATTGTCTAATTCAACTGAAAATAAAGGATTTGTACTGCCCAATTTTGCACCTAATTTAATGCCCCTAATTATGTGGGCACCCTATCATCAGGTTTCCCATCACTTCAGGAAGTTTTGTGTTCATTCTTGTATACTGATCAATGCTTCATTTCTCTCTTACATACCTAATTCCTGATTTTGGCTCCCCCTCCGCTCCCCCCGTTAAGCAAGCAGGTCTTTTCCCCTTTCAATTTAACAAACAAAGGCCTTTGTAAGGAAGGGGAAACCTAGTGACCGGTGGAAATGCATTTAAAAGATATTCATGTGGATTTAGTGGTGTTTTAAAATGTTACTGAGTTATATGTACTCTTCAAAAGAATTAGGACAGATTTCGTTTATAGATGTATGAAGTCTCTATTTAGAAATAGGAAAACAGTCTTTTTTTTATATTAAATTATATTTCCCCAAACTTTAAGAAAATTCTTGTAGGTGACTATTCAGTAGCCTTTGAACTATGAGGCAAATTAAGTTTTGCTCTTTCCTCTAATAAATAACTTTATGGTTAAGTATGGGTAAGGTACACATATATGATACTTTCTATGCCCTCAATATTGACGCATTTTAAAGAA
The DNA here is from genome assembly GCA_029593785.1 of Cabassous unicinctus. Lineage (NCBI taxonomy): Eukaryota > Metazoa > Chordata > Mammalia > Cingulata > Chlamyphoridae > Cabassous > Cabassous unicinctus. The sequence goes on along the minus strand of JAQZBX010079520.1, from coordinate 3,522 downwards.
TTATCACTTGAATATTGTAATAGTAACGATTAGAAAGCAATACAAATACTTTTTGAAATATTTTTGCAACAGAATATTGTATATTCTTCAACTACATATGTAGAAAGCATATATAATTTATTTAATATATGAAATAATTAACTATGAACATACAAAGCTTAGGAATATATTCACTTGAGTCTTTTAATATGTATATACAAGAAAATCAGAATCAGTGAAGTTTTCCATTCTTAAAATTTCACCTGTTGTTTTGCAGAGAAAATTGAATTTTACAATAGGGGGATGATAGATTCCAGCTGTAGAGATAATGGTGTTTAAGACTGTGAAGTGGTTTCAAGCTACCCCTGTACCTTTATGCTTCAAACATAGTACAATATTTTTTGTTTCACTTCATTTTTTAAGTGAACTTTCAGTTTTAGTAAATTTAGATTTACAGAAAAGTTGTAAGAATGATACAGATAGTTCCCATAGTTTTCCCTTTCGTTAACATCTTATATTACACCGTGGTATATTTGCCAAACTAATAAACCAATATTGGAATACATATATTTTTAAAATGAAGAAATAGAGCTAACAATTATTGTATTGCTCATCAGTTAGTGGTAGGCTATCGCTTAGGAAAATGCTGACCTTTTATGGATAAACTTCTTTTGGACAGCTTGCCTATGCTGAGACTATATAATAAATTAATAAGTAGAATGTTATTTCTCAGAGATATGTCTTTAAAATATAATTTCTTAGAATGAAGAGTTTTTGTTTCTTTCATAGTTACCTAAAATATAAGAAAACATACCTTAGTTCCGTTTTCCATTTTTATTTCATGTAAAAAAGCATTACAGATTAAACTTTGAATGGTCACTTCAATTTTCACTACAAATTACCAAAAATTTATTTTTAGCAATATTCTATTTATAGACTATACCTATTTTTATTCTACAATTTAAAATTATTTACTCATTGTTATTGTCCTTAATGAATTAACTACAAACTATAAATCATCTAATGATTCCATTTATTTTCCACCACATTTTCATAGGAAACCGAGATTGTTAGAATATAGAAAACTTTAAAACCTAATGATAGAGTATTTTTTTAAAAGTACATATGAAGGTATCTCCTACAATTTATAGAGCAATCAATTTGCATGTGGTTTTCTTACTGTTTAAATAAGATTCTAAGGAGTATCATGAAAAAGGAAAATATTCTTTATTAAGATATATTTTCACCACACTTAGCATTGTCAGATAAACTACAGGACTCCCAGTTAAATTCAAATTTTAGATAAACAACAAATAAATTTTTTTAGCATAAGTATGTTCCATGCCATATTTGGGACATAGTTATACTAAAAATTATTTGTTTTTTTTTTAAATTCATATTTAACTGTTTTCCTTTTTTTTTTTTTTAATGAAATTCATGTATCTCTAAGGGCAAAGCTAAAAAAGAAAAGGCAGGGAAGAATATTTGCATATATATGGAAATTTGCACTAAGGTATTATAAAAACAAAGTAATTCTTGCTTGTTTATCAACATGCTAATGGTAGCATTTTCACTTTGAAAGAGGAATAGAGGACATAATAAAATTAGGATTTGCTTGTTACCTGGAAGGGTGAAAATATAAAATTGAAAAATTCTATTACACTTTTATGTTTCTTGTTTTCTAGCCTGTTGGGGCTTCATTCTGGGCTGTTCACACATTTAGAACACTAGTGCTACACTGCAACAGGGAATTACTAAAAAATACATTTACTGAGCTTCCAAGAAAGTAATATCATGCTGATGATTACTGGTCAGCATCTTCATGTGTCTTTCTAATACTTATGCTGTTAAAAAAAAAATCTTAAAAACATGCAATGTCTATTAATTAGAGTCATGCAGTTGAGATCCTACTTGAATGTTTTGCTCCTGTATAATCTATTTCCCAGGTACTTTACACCCACCTCCTGAATCAGTCGCTCTTATTTAAACTGCACAAATCCAGACTCCTATATTTCTAGAAGTCATGTATAAGTTGTAGTGATTCAGATTAAATTCACTTGCTAGTTATTCTGTAAATAATAACCAAATGATCAGAAGTTAAAATTTTCTGCCTCAGGAGTTTCTTTTTCCTTCTAAAGAAGTATTGCTATACGAAATAGAAGTAGTGTCCATTTATCTATGACATTTTCTCAAAAAGCAATATATTACCTTAAAAAATTTTTTTTTTCTTTCCTGTGGTTCATTTATCCTATTAATTAAAGTTTTCTAATAGTTTTATATTTCTTGATTATTATTTTTGATATCCCCCAGAAATAGCAAGTATAATATGGTGTAGCTTATACACAGTTCAGACTAATAAGGATAAGAGGGAGAATGGCCCTGGCACCTAAGGTTTATCACCTTGCCTATCCACAGCTCAAACTGAATAAACATAAACAGTATACAGTATTAACAGGCCATATATGCCAATCAGATAAATCATTGAGTACAATACAGACAGCCTTTTACCCACAAACAGGGGACTCATCAAGTTTTGTGTGTTTTTTCTTTTTTTTAAGATTTATTTTATTTATTTCTTCCCATCTGCTCATTGTTTTGCACTTGCTGTATATGTTCATCTTCCTTGTTTATTTGGGAGGTGCCAGGAACTGAACCTGGGACCTCCAATATGGGGAGGGAGGCGCCTAATCGCTTGAGCCACCTCTGCTCCCTGCTTTGTTGTGTCTCTCATTATGTTTACCTCTGTGTGTCTCTTGTTGCATCATCTTGTTGCGTCATCTTGCATGCCTGCTCCTCTCATCAGCTCTCTGTCTTGCTTGTCTTCTTTTTAGGAGACACTGGGAACCTCCGCTCCCTGCTTTTGTTGTCTTTCATTATGTTTTTCTTGTGTCTCTTGTTGCATCATTTTGTTGCATCAGCTTGCTGTGCCTGCACGTTGTTGTGCCAGCTCTCTGTATTCTTTAGGAGGCAACAGAAACCGAACCAGTGACCTCCCATGTGGTAGGCAGGAGCTTAATCGCTTGAGCCACATCCACTTCCCAGGACCCAGTTTTAAAAGGCAGTGATTCCTTAGATTCTGCTTGAACTGGGCAAATACAGTTAATACTGTGAGGGCCCAGGAGAAACTGGAAAGCAGAAGTTTGCAAATTTTATCTTGGAGGCTGGCTTGATGGTAGCTCTCCAGGAAAATTGTAAACTGGCCAAGACAAATTGCCTGATTTTTGTTTTTCCATTTTACTTTAAAAAAAAAAAAACCAATTAGATATTCATTTGAGTTAATAAATATCTTTTAAAAATATAATTACCTCTGTGAATTCTATGGCAGACATTCACATTCAAGTGCAAATTTATCTAATCATATTAATTCTATTCTAATCCAATGACTTTCCTTTTCAATAAAAGTTTTCAATATTTTTCAAGATGATTGAATGCTCATAGAAGATACTCTGGAAAGCAGAGGAAATTAAGAAGGAGGGAAAATAAAATGAATTATCTTAATCCTGCTTCTCAAATGTACCAATTGTGTCTTTGCTTCCAATAGTT
>JAQZBX010079519.1:0-13967 GCA_029593785.1 Cabassous unicinctus | reverse complement strand
GAGCAAGAACTACTATGCCGTAAGTTACTGTTCCTAAAAAGTTAACATCCTGTCACCATGGAACTGAAAGCGCTTATCTCAAGTCTATATGACGTCTGCAACCTTGCATAACTTCAAAGAGAATGCTTACGCTTGCCAAAAAATAGAATATAAAAACTAAGTTTATCTTGCAATAAAGTCAGTCGCCAGTCGCCAGTCGCCAGTCGTCAATTCTCACTCAATCTGGTGTGCGACTCATCACTCTCGCCGACTCCCTTAAACCACCTTCAGCCTGCTCCCTCATGCCTCGGCTGGAGAAAATCTTCCCAGATGAGATGACACCTGAGCTAAGTTTAAAAGGATAAGTAAGAACCAGGTAGGAGATGGGGCACATTTTAGACAGATAAAGTAGGATTAAGGTGAGTATTGCTAGGAGAGGATCAGGAAAGAGGAGTGTTACTAAAAAAGTGTATTAAGGGAATTTCAACTTAATCTCATGAACAGTGAGAATCCAATGAAGGATTTGTAAGCAGAGTAATAACTTCTTCAGATCTGCCTTTTTTGGAACTTACTGTTGATAAGATAGAGAATGGTTTGGAGCGACTGCACTTAACTCTTCTACTATATTCTCATATTTGTGTCTACCTGCAATTTTACATTTTCACATTGCATTACGGTTATTTTTGAAAATGTCTTGACTTCTGCATCAGGCTGTGAATTCACTGTTGTCACAGCATATCTCACCTATCTTTGTATCCCAGTATCAAGCACAGTGCTTGGTACCTAAAAATGCACCCAGTATCTTTTTGCAAAATTGATGTGTAATGGTTCTCATGTATGTGTGTACATGTGTGAGAAAATGTGTGTTTTGTGTCTCAAGCCTCTGAAGAAAGAGAACTGTATATTTATTTCCCTTGTATCTAATTCAAAATACAAGTATAGGTCATGCTCGGCCTTTTATTAGCCTGCACTTCCAGAGGAATCCTTACTGTTATTTAAATTCAGCTATTAACAGGCAAGGACAGGGGAACAGATGTAGCTCAGTGGTTGAGCGCCTGCTTCGCATGTAGGAGGTCCTGGGTTTAATTCCCAGCAGAAAGAAAAGAAAAGAAAAGAAAAGAAAAGAAAAGAAGAAAGAAAAGGAAAGAAAAGAAAAGAAAGACGGCAAGGACATAAGTCCACACAAAAACTTGTACATGAATGTTTATAACAACATTATTCATAATAGACCAAAAGTGGAAACCATCCAAATGTCTATCAATTTATGAATGGATAAACAAAATCCGGTATATCCATTCAATGGAATATTATTTGGCCATAAAAAGGAATGAAGTTCTGAAACATGCTACAACATGGATGAATCTTGAAAACATTATGCTAAATGAAAGAAGACAATCACACATAATATATGATTCCAATTATATGAAATGTCCAGAGTAGGCAAATCTACAGGGACAGAAAATAGATTGGTGGTTGCTTACAGTGGGGGTGGATAGGACTGTGATAGCTAAGGTACAGGGTTTCTTTTTGAAGTGATGAAAAAAAAAATTTTTTTTAAAAGATACAATTTATATTCAGTACATTGGTAGGAAAAACTTGTAGTCAAAATGTTGAATGAGATATTAGTAAGAGTAAACTTTGTCCTAATCTATGTTAGGCATACAGTAGAAATTTTAAATAAAGTAAAAATTAACATGTCAGCTATAAATTAGAGTAAATAACTATAAATAATTATTTGTAAATGGAAATTTGCTTTTACTTACAAGTATCTACATTGATAAAAAGCTTTTTGATTTTTAAAAATACTATAGCAATACATCCTGAGAAAACTTGGGTAGTATAGAAAAGAAAAAAAGAAAATATATCACATATAGTCTCATCATCACAACAAAACATTTGTTAAATTTTTAGCATATTTGTCTTGTCTTTTAAAGTTTGCCTAGTTTCTCTATTTTTAGGGCAATTTCTAGTATTTATTCTTTTTTTTCTTTATTTCTTTAAAAGAAACTTTAGATTACATAAAAAATATAGGGGATTCCCATATGCCCCACTCCCTCCCCCTCCCACACTTTCCCACATTAACAACATCCTTCATTAGTGTGGTACATTTGTTGCAATTGATGAACACATATTGAAGCATTGCCACTAATCGTGGATTATAGTTTACATTCTGTCCTGCACAATTTTTTAAGTAATGACAAAATATATAATGGCCTGTATCCATCATTGCAATGTCATGCAGGATAATTCCAATGTCCTGAAAATGCCCCCATATTACACATATTTTTCCCTTTCCCTCTCCTCATTGACTGTGGTAAACAAACACAAAGTGGGAATGCAACTATGGACTAAAGTAGACTTATTATTATGCTAGTAATGGAAGAACTTTTAACTTTGATATTAAGACAGTGGTCACCAGAGATTCTGAGGGGAGGGAGAGGAAAGAGTGGGTATAACATGGGGGATTTTTGGGACATTGGAGTTGTTCTGCATGATTTTGCAATGATGGATACTAGCCATTTTACATTTTGTCAAAATCTATAAAAGTATGCAGTGCGAAGTATAAACTATAAACTCTAGACCATGGTTAGTAACAATGCCTCAATATGTGTTCATCAGTTGTAATTTCCTTAGTACCACACTAAGGAAAGATGTTGTTAAAGTGGGAACGCATGGGAGGGGGAGGGGATAAGGTATATGGGAATCCCCTATATTTTTGAAGTAACATTTATGTACTCTAAAGCTTCTTTTTTAAAAAAAATCATCAAAAAAATTGACTGTGGTAATGGTTGCACATATCTGGCTATATTAAAAATCCTTGAATTGTATATTTTAAATGGGTGAATTGTATGATGTGTGACTCATTAACTCAAGCTGTCATTTAAAAAAAGGCCAAGAGATTTTTTTTTTAATGAAAGAAGGAATTTCTCTTATCTTAACATGTAACAATTTAGAAAAGTCAAGAAGAGTCATATTTGTGGCACATGTACACCAACTTAACTTTATATTCAAGTATCATGGAATGGACTATAATTCATTTGGAAAGAATAAACTGCTTCATACTTAGTTAAGATTATTAATATAAATACATAAATAACTGGATAGCTCGTATTTTGAACTCATGCTGCCAAGAATATAGGAGTCTCTATTTTTGAGGCAAATTAGATCCAGATGGGATTAGTTCTGTATTTAAAGTTGGTATCAAGCTAATTTATCACCAAAGTTTAAGTCCCTTAAAAGATAAAAACATGCTTTACCCTAAGCTTTGGTTTAAAAGCCTAAGGTGAGGGAAAAGATATGTTGGGGAGAAATATGCAATGATTGAAAATGTTAAGGGCCCACAGTTGGCAGCAGATACAAAATAACTGAAGGAATAAATGTCAGATACACCTCTCTGTTACACAAGCAACTATATCCACATCTTTCAGTAGGGTTTAGGACTAAACAATGGGTAGCTCTTCCAAACAGTCAGTTTTAGATTTCATTCATTGTTTGGCCAGATGCCCTTTGGGAACTTATAGGGGATGTTGCAAATTACTTCACCATATGAGACAGTCTCTCTCTTGCATACATATACTTACATAGATACTAAATCATACCTTTCCTTTGCCCATAGGTGAAGCCTAAGTATTAATGTCGAATAAACTTGGAACATGTAATCTTAAAAAAAGAGCCTTATCTCAAAACCTAAATGAGAACCAAGAGCACTAACTTCTCAAATGGATATTATGACTGTTTTAAGCTTAGCATTTGGTAGAGAAAAAACAGCGAGCAGTTGAATCTGTGGAAGCCAAATGCTTACTGAAAAATGTAATTTCAGGAAAACATGAGCAAAATTCCTTTTTTCTAGTTGCCCCATTCCAATAAGAGACCAATTTACAATAAGCAAAAGATGGTTTCCCCAATATGTAATTAATATGATTAATATGCTTGCTTAGAAACATTTGGTGGTGAATGTTTGCAGCTCTCCAAGCTGCAAAAGCATTTCATTTTGCTGAAAGGCTGTGTGCCAAGAAGCTATGATCCTGCTTTCAGAGTTGAGAAAATAATGTCCATTCTGTTCTATTTTCCCACATGTGTATTACAAAAGCTCTGTGAAACAAAGAATGCCTTCAATTTGATAAAAAACATACAATAAATATTCATATTTCTTTATTCTGTGGAGTATCAGACATCTTACTGGCAGAACTATGTATCTCTGGGGATCCTGGACCATACGTACAATTAAGTGATCTTAAAAGGCTGATGAGAAGAAAGGATTGGAAAAGGCTGGCTGATGATTTACAATGTTTTGGTGGTATGCTTACTTGTTCTACAAGAAGACCAGTGGCCAAAAAGAGTAGCCTTTTTATGTTGTCAGCAGGACATACAAGATTCATCTTCTCACATGATAACAATCATTAATGAATTCCCTACTTGCTGGAGTGTTACTTTTTTACACTGGTATGAAAAATATTTCAAGAATCTTTATAGCTTCAAATGGCCACAATGGCTAAACATCTGAGGAAAATCAAGACACAGAACTATTTTTAAAGTTAAGTATGATTTGTGAGCATTGAACTCAAATGTATTATCTAAAGGGTAACAGGGAAATATTTAATTTATTTGGTCAAGCATTTATTCTTGCCCAGATGATACTTGTTTCTTGCTGTCTGAGTTAAGATATGTTAGGAGAACTGAGTGGCTTTAAGAGGGAAAAGCATCTTATAATTTCTTTCTTTTCTTTCTTTTTTTGGAGTACTGGGGATTGAACCCAGGACCTCATACATGGGAAGCAGGCGCTCAACCACCGAGCTACATCCCCTTCCCAAATTTTGAACCTCCTTAATTCTTTTTTTTTTTTTAAGGAGGTACCAGGGATTGAACCCTGGACCTCATATATGGGAGGCAGGTGTGCAACGACTGAGATACATCTGCTCCCCTTATAATTTCTTAAAGTCACTTATCAAAATGATTTCACCAATGTACAGTTCCCTGTATAGCTAGTTCAAGAAGGTTTTGGAGGAAGTCAATGGAATGCTCTCAATTCAGTGGTCCAGGACAATGATTCCTTGTGTTCTTCACTTTGGCTATCCAAAATACTATCATTTGTATGCATTAGGGATGTAAGAAGAGTGTGGTAGGTAAAAGAAAGTTGAAAGGGAAATATGCTATTCAAGACTTCCTAATATACACTGCGATATGTCAGTGTGCTATCAATTACAAATTTCTCAAAAATTTATTTAGGTCCATTGTGACAGCATTGATAAACAACATTTAAAAATCAGTATAACTAACATTGATGATATATAAATGTGATTGTGGCTGAAAGGGGTAGTCTAGGGATGTAAATGTCAATTGAAAGGAAGCTAGAGGATAATGTAGGGACTATTTAACAGTGATTTTAGAGGTGGATGAAGATTGTGGTTAATAGCATAAATATAAGAATGTTCTTCTATTACAAGTGCTAAGAATATGGTGATACATGGGAAAACTACAAATGATGTAACTTACGGATGGTGTAGCAGTTTGGCATTATTTATGAATTCCAAAAATAGATATTGGATTATGCTTGTAAACTGATCTGTTCCTCTAGGTGTGATTAAATTATGATTAGGGCTTTGATTGGGCCATGTCAGTAGACGTTGACTCCCCACCCCTTGGTGGGCAGGGACTCAGAGATACAACTACATGGCAGAGCAGAGGAGTTAGTTGGAATTTTGATTTAGAGTTCTGAAGCTAAGTTTTAATGCTGGCGCCCGGAGAAGCAAGCACACAGAGGAGCTTGGTCGTGAGGAAAGAGAGAACGCCCTGGGAAGTGACGAGCCGTTTTTCTGATAGTCTACAACTGGCCTTGTGGAGAGAAGCAGGCCAAAACCCAGAGAGAGGCAAGCACTGGGAACAGAGGAACCCAAGAAGCCTGAACTCTTGGCAGACATTGGCAGCCATCTTGTCCCAAAAAGTGGCAATGGACTTTGGTGAGGGAAGAAACTTATGCTTTATGGCCTGGTAACTATAGCTTCTACCCCAAATAAATACCCTTTATAAAAACCAACCAATTTCTGGTATTTTATATCAGTACCCCTTTGGCTGACTAATACAGATGGGTAGTTAACAGTAATATTGTATTTTTGCAGCAATGGCAAAGAAGATACTATATCAATTCTAAGGGTCAACAAAGGGGTAACAGAGGGTATGGGATTTTTCCTTTTGGAGTAATGAAAATGTTCTAAAATTGACTGAGGTGGCACAGCACAACTCTGATGAAAGTGAGAGCCAAAGAGTGCACACTTTGAATGGATTGTACAAAGCATGGGACTGTATAACACAGTGAATCCTGTGGTGGATGATGGGCTGTAGCTAACAGAACAAATATGAGAATGTTCTCTCAAGAACTATAAAAAAAAAATATATATATATATATATAATACTAATACAAGGTGTTAACAATAGGGTGGGTTGGAGGAAAATACACCAAATTTAAGATACGGATTATAGTTAGTAGCAATATTTTGATGATGCTCTTTCATTATTTGTGACAAATGTTCCAAAACAGTGCAAGATGTTGGTGGTGGGTTGATGTATGGGAGCCCTGTATTGTACGCATGTTTGTTTTGTAAGTTTACAACTTTTACTATATACTATTGTCTATGTATGTTCATGTATGAATGATATACTTCAATAATTATTTTTAAAATGATGAAAAAAAAACCCCAAAACAAAGCACTGTCATACCTATCATTCCAATCTATGTGAGGGCTACTGAATGATCTTTTTAACTAACAGCTATCTATTGTGTTCAGCAAAACAGTTGAGAAGGGAGTCTTGATATGTATACTTACTCTGACCAAATGATCATCAGCAGGAAAAATATTAGCTAAGGCCAGATATTAAGAGGGCTCATGGGAAAGGTGAAGCTTGTGCAGATTTAGGTGACTACATCATTTAAAAAAATGAAGTATAATATACATCAGAAAGCTTCATGAGTATTTTGACAGACATTAAAATAATCATAAAACTCAGGCCCATCCCAGTATAATTTATTCTCCATATTTTCAGCATAATTTTGAAAGACTAACTTGACAAAATTTTGGTACATTATGGCTTGGCTATTAATTCTGATCTCATTTTTGTATTATAGACTGCACATATGTATAAAATGAGAAAACTGAGTGATTCAGGTATGAACATCTCCTTTGGTGAAAAGCAGTAAAATTAGTATCTAGTTATTCCAGAAGTCATGTTTATAGAAGAGTACTGTAAAATCTCTACGCTGCTGTCAAAAACAGTTTGCCAACTCAGAAAGTTGAACACAGAATTACCATATGATCTGGCAATTCTACTTCTAGGTTTATACCCCAAAGAACTAAAAAAAAGGGACTCAGATACATGTATGCCAAGGTTCATAGCAGCATTATTCACAATAGCTAAAAGGTGGAAATAAAACTGAAGTGTCTATCAACAGATGAATGAATTAGAAAGATGTGATACATACATATAATGGAATATTATTTAGCTACAAAAAGGAATGAAATTCTTATACATGCTACAATATGGATGAAACTTGAAAACATTATGCTAAGTGATATAAACCAGACACAAAATGATGAATATTATATAATTCCACTTATATGAAATACCTAGAATAAGAAAATTCATAGAGACAAAAAGTAGATTAGAGATTACCAGGGGATAGGAAAGGGGAGATGGGTAGAGTGTTTCTGTTTGGGGTAATGAAAAGTTTTGGTAATAGATGGTGTTGATGGTTGCATAACATTGTGAATGTAATTAATGCCATTGAATTGTTCACTTAAAAATGGGTAAAATGGCCAATTTTTCATTGTTATCACAAAAAGTAAAATAAATAAAAATAAATTCCTACACTTAGAAAACTCATAGCTTGTTCAAAGTGCTATTGTGTTGTGCATTTGTTTTTTTCATCTAAAAATGCTTATTTGCCAATATGATGAGTAAGGGAAAGCATCACAGTTTATTTCTGACATTATGTTATTTATGTCATAAAAATAAAACAAATTTATTCAAGGTGACAGAATTTGGGAAAATTACAAATTTTATGATTATCATAGAAATAAGTTATGATTTAGCAATATGAGAAGCTGTAATAGAATTGGTAATGAATTATTTCCTAAGCAGGTTATGGGTTTGTGATGTTTATTGAGTGACATAACAAATCTATTTTTAAATATATTCATTTCTATATATATACTTTTTCAAATAAACAAACTTTATTCCAGACAGAATTACCAAAAAAGCACATTATTTCTGAATCACTTAAGACATTTCATTAAACTCATATAGTCACAAAATTCAAAATATCAAACAAAAACAGCTTTCTGTGCTTAACCGCTTTTTTTTAAAACAATTTATTGAAGTATATCATTGATACATGAACATACATAAACAATAACTGTTCAGTAAACATTGTGAACTTACAAAACAAACTTGCATAACATCATACAGGGTTCCCACACATCCCCCCACCACAAATACTTTGCATTGTTGTGAAACATTTGTTAACAAATTATGAAAAAGCATTGTCAAAGTATTACTACTAACTATAGTCTGTATCTTACTCTCCTATCCTTTTTTTTTTTAAAGGATTTATTTATTTATTTACTTTTATCCATTTTTACTGCTCCCCCCCCACCAATTTTTGCTGTTTTTGTGTCCATTCGCTGGGCAACTCTCTGTGTCCATTTCCTGCCCTCTCTTCTCATCCGTCTCCTGTCTTGACTGGGATTTGATCCTTGGAACCTCTGAAGTGGGAGAGAGGCGTCCTACCGCCTGTGCCACCTTAGTTCTGGTTTTTTTGGCACGTCTCGTTTTGGCTCTCCCTTGTGCCACTTTCCTGTTACATCATCATCTTGCTGCGTGGCTCGTGGGGCCTGGCAGTGCACCTGTGCACAGGGTCTGTCAGCGCACCCACGTGGGGGGCCTGGGAGGTTCACCCGTTCGTGGGGCCTGGTGGCATACCTGCATGCAAAGCCTGGGGGACTCACCCACTCGCAGGGCCTGGTGGTGCACCTGTGCACAGAGCCAGATGGCACACCCGCACATGGGGCCTGGTGGCATGCGCACCTTCTATGTTTTTCTTTTTTTTCTTTTTACCGGGAGTTCCCGGGGATCGAACCCTGGTCCCCCCATATGGGAGACGGATGTCCAACCATTTGAGCCACATCCATCCCCCTCCTATATCTCTTAAGTCTAAATATTAAACATTAAGCTTTTAAAATAATAATTGCATAACTGTAAAAATCATTTCCCTTAATTAAAATGACAGATCCATTTTATTTTGGAAAATATTAAATTTTAAAAAATATATAAAATATCCTTGAGGTCACAGAAAATGCTTCAACTGAAAGCAAGTGAATACTCCTTTCTGTACTTAAGGATAGACACCTTGTCACATCCAGGTCAAATGAGTAGGGTGTCACTGATAAGTGGGTAGCACTATGTCCAAGGGGTAAATTTGTGGCCAGGATTTGGTGCAAACAAACAAAATGTTCTTTCTATGTTTGAACAACTAAAACTCTTCTTTTATGGGCAGTTTCTCAATCATTGTCCTATAAATTGCCATATGCTCTGCAGGAAGAAAATATTTTCTTAATATAATTTCCATAGTTTGACTACATATCCTAGTATTCTAAAAATAATTACTACAATTTTGACATTGATTGGACTTATAGTAGGATCTTACTATGGCTATTTAGGAAAAAAAAGAGAAAAGAATATTCATAAGTATATTAGTTTCCTAATTGCTGTAACAAAGTACCAAACACTGAGTGGTTCATAGTTCAGGAGCTAGAAGTCAGAAATCAAGGTATTGGCAGGTTCATGTTCTGCAGGCTCTAAGGAAAATCTCTTCTTTCCTCTTACTAGCTTCTAGTGATTGCCAGTAGTCCTTGGCAATCAGTTAGTAGCTGATATACTCAGATTTCTGTCTCAGTCTTTACATGGCCTTCTTCCCTCTACATGTCCATATCTCTGAATCTCTAAATCTGCCTTTGCTTAAAAGGACACCAGTCATTAGGTTTAGGGTTCACCCTAATCCAGTATGACCTTGTCTTAACTTGAGTATATCTGCAAAGACCTTATTTCCAAATATGGTCACATTTACATGTATGGGGACTTGAGCCTATTTTTGGGGAACACAATTCTACCCATTACAGTATGTGAGAAACGTTTTATAAAAAGAAAAAAATAAAATGTTTGGTAAAATGAAGTTCCTTGATAATATGAAGAAAAAACATATACAAAATATACCAACTATGATATTGACTTTGAAGAAATATTGGTGGCTTAATTCCATATTGCTAAAATAAAAGTAAGGATATTAGTAAGGCATTATAGTCACAGGATTGCAATGCTATCGCTGAATTATTCAGTGTTATTTCCAAATGATAATACAAGATGTTAATAGATTTTTTTTTTAGCAAGTTAATCAAGGCGATTGGGATTCTGCAGAAAAGGGAGTTAATAGAAACAAACCAACCAAAAACCAAGATTTTTAACCATAGTCAATAAATTATTTTTAGAAAAATTGAGTTAAAGCTTTAAAAATTATTCCAAATCTCTTCCATTCTTATACACATTCAGACACATTTCAAAGAGGGCAGCTGGTTACAATAAAATCCTTGTGTTTCTGATTTGCTTATATTTTGTCTCACAGTTACATGAAAAGAAATTTTGGGTTTCCCTGGCATATAGCCCATGCTGGTTGGGGTGAACTAACAGACTTCCCTGAATATTTCACCTAAAATGTTCGAATACCTCAATTCTCTGATTCAATTTTGTAAAGATCAAACAGAAATAAACAGAAAAACAGTGAAAACTGCTGTGGAATTAGGTTTTCTAACAAGACAGGGAGTGTATGCCTGAATGACCTGGGTAGGTGGGATGTAAATTTGATTACCTCAAAATACATATGTTATCCAGAGATTGTTATTATGGACCAATAAATGGAGTTGAGCCAAGGATTCTAGTTTTGACTCTTAGTAATTTACAAGGGTTTATCCTAGGGCTATGATCTTAGAATACCATGTGGAGAAGGGAGAGAAGTGAACCACTTACTAAATTCCAAATACAGCAGTTTAGTGAAACCTAGATGATTTACAAATATTATCTCCCTTAATATTATCTAATAATAACCCTATTTGGTAGATACTATTTCCATTATGAGGGAAATAAGACCCAGAAATGTTATCTAATTTGCCCAAGGTCTCTCAGCTAGTAAGAGGTAGAGCAAGGTAGAGAGTGTGTCTGATGACAAAACTTCTAGTACACCTTACCTCCTTTTTCTGTATTTTCTTACAGCCCCTGAATCATCATGAAGAGTTAAAGAACTCACAGAATGACTTATGAATCACTTTGGTGAGGATTTCTTGCTGTTTGGAATCAGGAGCTTCTGGATTACTTCTAGAGGGCTAGGAATCTCTGTTTACCTTCAGGCAGCTAATTAACCTATAAGTCAGACAGGAACTGGGCACTTCACCGTTTCAAACTGAATTCCAACAGTAAAGCTTAAAGGTTCCTTGACTAGAATTGCTGAAGCTTTTTACATAAAACTAAAGAATCCAGGCCAGAGGTGCAAAAGTCTTTGGTCAAGCAATCCTAGATAAGAAAGTTTAGAGCTCATAATCTAAAACAAAGATTAAAAGCTCATCGTTTTTCCATTGTTAGCTGGAAAAGATTGGGAATTTCAGGGAATGGCACCAGAATATTTTAATCTGCCTTACAGTAGCTAGCACCATACTAAGTGTGATGTAATTTATTCATGCCATGCATTTTATAAGTAAAGAAGATAAATCCTAAATGGTCATCTTACAAATATTATCATTCATTGTTATGCCCAGGTATGCCTCTCCCAAGAAACCAAAGGAAAATTATTTATAGACAGTGAAGCACTTCTTTCTTCTTAAAGGCCTTGCTTGCCGATAGGAGCTGACAATTACAGAAATATAAGGACAGAGCAGAGACAGTGGAAAATTCATTTGTAGCCAAAACAGATTAAACAAACACACAAGCAAAAAACACTTTCCACTTGCATGCACATCTAGGCATTTGCTTTAGAAAAATAATTTTCATATTGATTTGAGATGCAATGTGGAAAGAATATCATCTAGATGTCTGGATGTTTTTAATCATAAATATTTGTTTAACTTTAAGGATATTATTATACTTCTTTGGTCCTCAGTTCCCTTGTCTTTAAAATAAGAGAATACTTGATTTCCAAGTTATCCTCTTACTATATAACATTCTATATATTTCATGTACGGTACTGTAAAATTTCTACATAAGATTACCCTATATCTATGACCTTAGCAGCAAAAAAATCTGCATTTCTGTACTTGATTTATCCTTAGTTTTTAGGGACTATTGTTGAACTTTCTCAGATATACAAAAAATCATTTTAGAGATGTTATAGTTCCAAACTGGTTCAGTGGACATCTCATAAAAGATGTGGATTTTCCTCTAGGGGATTCTATAATTGTAGATGTCTGAGTATTTGCATAAGCAAAATATTTGGGATTTCAGAGACTGTGAAGTCCTTTCAGTACAACCTCTCTCCCCCAAGTACCTTTCTTATTCCATAATTAATGGATGAATTTAAAAAGGGGTGCCTCTACTGAAATTAAACTGAACTATGACACTTTGCTTATTAAGATGCAAATACCCTTGATAAAAATAACATTTCCTTTTTCTGGGGAGAATTCCTTCATCTCAATAAGGGAATTACAGGCCATTTTTTCCTTTTGACAATTCAATTTATACTGATTCACATTTTGACCATTCTCCTTTTTTTATATCCATGTTATTTATTAGGGCATTTATCTATCAAGAGTGAACACATATGTCAGTCCATTCTGTATCATAAAACATAAGAACTAGGTGCAATGGGAACATGGAAGAAGGGTACTTAACCTAGCTAGGGAAAGAAGAAGGTGGACATCAGGAAAATATTCATGAAGGAAAGGCTTCTTAAGCCTGATCTGAAAGAATATATTGGACTTAGCCAAGTAGAGAAGTAGGATAAAGTTGTTCCAAGCAAAAAATAGCATAGGCAAAGGTAAGAGAGAACAAGAGACAGCATGCAGGTTTACAGAAAAGCAACTGCTGATGAAAAGGAGGTAAAGGAAGAAACTAAAAAATATAAGAAGCAATTTGATTATAGAGGGTCTTATGTGACATGTCAAAGAGTTTGGATTTTTATCTTGAGGTTATGGGACAAATGAAGAGTTGGATGCAAGAAATGTTAACAAATGTAACATTTGAACAGATCTCTTCGGCATCAAATTGGAGAATCATTTGGGAGTTTGCTAACTGGGGTAGGGAGACTGTTGCAAAAATCCAGGAAATTAATATTAAGGATATAAACTAAAACAATAGCATGGGAATAGAGAACAAGGGATGGATTCAAGAGGATGTAGAAAATACATTTTGGATGATCTCATGCATGCCAATGGTTTCAGGTACTACCTATAAAATTATTTCTAAATCTCTGTCTCTGCCCAGATCTTGCCTGAGCTCCAAACTTATATAACATTGTATTATATATCTTTTGCTGGTAAATTTAGCAAGACCAATACCAAACTTATTTTCTTTACTTCTTTTTTTTTTTTTTAAAGATTTATTTATTTTATTTTATTTATCCCCCCCCTTGCTGCTTGTGCTGCTGTGTCCATCTGCTGCGTGTCTTCTCTGTGTCTGCTTATCTCCCCCTTGCTGTGAGGTCTTGCCACATCAGCCCACGGCGCCGCGCGAGCCGGCCTGCCCTCACAAGGAGGCGCAGGGAAGCGAACCCAGGGCCTCTCATATGGTAAACGGGTGCTCTATTGATTGAGCCACACCTGCTTCCTGCCGTGAGGTTGCTGCATCAGCCCACGGCACCGCTCAGGCCGGCGTGCCCTCACAAGGAGGCCTCGGGACGCGAACCCGGGCCTCCCATATGGTAAACGGGTGCTCTATCCACTGAGCCACACCCGCTTCCC
>JAQZBX010079518.1:0-13968 GCA_029593785.1 Cabassous unicinctus | reverse complement strand
CCCAAAAAGCATCACTGCACAAGTGTTATTCCAAACCACAGCACAACTACACCCTTCCACCAATAATACATTTTGACTATATGGGCATTGACTCACAATCATCTTCTTCCTGTCTCCTGTAAACCTATCTTTCAGACTCTAGCTCTGTAATCCTGCTCAATTTGTTTAATTCCTATCAGTGAGGTCATGTAGTATTTGTCCTTCAGAGCCTGGCTTGCCTCACTCAACATAAGGTCGTTAAGGTTCATTTATGTTATCCCATGTGTTAAAAATGCATTCATTCTTAGAGCTGAGTAATATTCCACTGTATGTACATACCACAATTTGTTTATCCATTCATCTGTTGATGAACCTTTTGGGTTGTTTCCAACTTTTGGCAATAGTGAAAAATGCTGCTATGAACATTTGAGTGCATATATCTCTTTGTGTCCCTGCTTTCAGTTCTTCTAGTTATATACCCAGTAGTGGGATTACTGAATCATAGCACAGTTCTATAATTAGGTTCCTGAGGAACTGTCAAACTGTCCTCCACCATGGCTGTACCATTCTACATCCCCACCAGCAGTGGATGGTGTTCCCATTCCTCCACATCCTCTCCCACACTTGTAGTCCTCTTTTTTAATAGCCAACAGGCTAATGGGTGTAAGATGATATCTCTCTGTAGTTTTGATTTGCATTTCCTTAAGAGCTAGTGATGTTGAGCATCTTTTCATGTGCTTTTTAGCCATTTGTATTTCTTCTTTGGAGAAGTGTCTGTTCAAATCACTTTCACATTTTTAAGTTGATTATTTGTCCTTATATTTTTGACGTATAGGAATTCTTTATATATCCTGAATATTAGGCCCTCATCAAATAGATGGTTACCAAATATTTTCTCCCACTGAGTAAGCTGCCTTTCACTTTCTTGACAAACTCCTTTGAGGCAAAATTTTTAATTTTGAGGAGGTCCCATTTATCTATTTTTTCTTTCATTGCCTGTGATTTGGGTGTAAAATTCATGAATACAAGATCCTGTAGATGCTTCCCTACATTATCTTTTAGGAGCTTTATGGTCTTGGCTCTTATATTTATATATTTGATCCATTCCGAGTTAATTTTTGTGTAAGGTGTGATGTAGAATTCCTTTCTCATTCTTTTGGATAAATGTCAACTTCTCCAAGCATGATTTGTTAAAGAGGCCATTCCCTCCCAGCTGAGTGGGCTTCATGGCCTTGTCAAATATCAGGTGACTGTATATGTGGAGATGTATATTAGAACTCTCAATTTGATTCCATTGGTCAGTATGTTTACCGTTCTGCCAATACCATGCAGATTTGAGCAGTGTAGACTTGTAATATGTTTTAAAGTTAAGTAGTGGGATTCCTCCAATTTAATTTTGCTTTTTCAATATATCTTTGGCTATTCAGGGTCACTTGTCCTTTCAAATAAAGTTCAGTAAAAAATACTGTCATAAATTTTATTGTTATTGTGTTAAATCTGTAATTCAGTTTGGGTAAGATAGGTATCTTAATGATGTTTAGTCTTCGTATACATGAACAGGGAATATTCTTCCATTTATTTAGGTCTTTTTTGATTTCCTTTAACAGTGTTATGCAATATTCTGCACATAAGTCACTTACATCTTTAAACTTATTTCTAGATATTTGTTTCTTTTAGTTGCTACTGAAAATGGGTTTTTTTACTTGATTTCCTCCTCAGATTGTTCACTATTGTTTTACAAAAATGCTACTGATTTTTGCACATTGATCTTATAACCTGCTACTCTACTAAACCTATTTATCAGCTCTAGATGCTTTGTTGTAGATTTCTCAGGGCTTTTTATGTAGAGGATCATGTCATCTGCAAATAGTGAAATTTTTACTTCTTCCTTTCATATTTGGATACCTTTTATAACTTTTTCTTGCCTCAGTGTTAGAGCTAACACAATGGAAAATAGTAGCAGTGAAACTTGGCATCTCTGTCTTGTTTCTGATCTTAGAAGGAAAGTTTTTAGGATTTCACCAATGAATATAATGCTAGTGGTGGGTTTTTCATATATACCCTTATCATGTTGAGGAAGTTTCCTTCTATGCCTATGTTTTGAAGTGTTTTTATCAGGAAAAGTGTGCTGTGTTTTATCAAATGCTTTTTCTGCATCTATAGCGATTGTATTAGTCAGCCAAAGGGGTGCTAATGTGAAATACCAAAAATGGGTTGGTCTTTATAAAGGTATTTATTTGGGGTAGAAGTCCACAGATACCAGGCCATAAAGCATTATGTTTCTTCTCTCACCACAGTCCATTGCCACGTGTTAGAGCAAGACAACTGCTGGCATTTGCCAGGGTTCAGGCTTCTGGGGTTCCTCTCTTCCCGGGGCTGCATTTCTCTCCGGGCTTAGCCCCTGTTTCCTCCACAAGGTCAGCTGTAGATGATCAGGCGAATGGTTTGCTTCTCTTGTCCTGGGGCGTTCTTTCCAACATCGAAACTGCTTCTAAAAAGACTGCTTCTTCTCTGTTCTCTGCCTTGCCTTTTATATTTGATTCCCCTCCCACCAAGGGGTGGGGCTCAATGCCCTACTGACATGGCCCAGTCAAAGCCCTAATCATAACTTAATCATGTCCAGATTAACAGATCAGTTTACAAGCATGATCCAATTATATTTTTGGAATTCATAATTACATCAAACTGCCCAATGACCACAGAGATGATCATGTGATTTTTTTTCTTTTGATCTGTTTAGGAGGTGTTTTGCATAGATCAATTTTCCTATGTTGAAACATCCTTGCATACCAGGGATGAAACCCACTTAGTCATGGTGTATGATTCATTTACTATGTTGTTGAATATGATTAGCAAGTATTTTGTTGAGGATTTTAGCATATAGGTTCATTAGATAGATTGGTCTACAGTTTTCTTTTCTTCTAGAATCTTTGTTTGGCTTTGGTATTAGGGCGATGTTGGCATCATAGAATTAGTTAGGCAATGTTCCCTCCGCTTCTATTTTTTGGAATAGTGGAAGCAGGATTGGTGTTAGTTCTTCTGGAATGTTTCATCGAATTGACCTGTGAAGCTGTCTGATCCTGGGCTCTTATTATTTGGGAGGTTTTTGATGACTAATTTTATCTCATTACTTGTGATTGGAGTGTTGAGATGAAAGAAGAAAATTTATTGTTTCATCAATGTATGCTGCCTGTGCATTTCTAGGACTTTGTGCATTTCCTCTTAATTATCCATCTTTATGGCACAAAATTTTTCAAATGTATCCACTTATGATACTCTTTATTTCTGTGGGGTCAGTGATGATGTTCCCTTCCTCATTTCTTATTTACTATATTTGCATCTTCTCTCTTTGTCAGTCTAGCTAAGGCTTTGTCAACTTTATTAATCTACCTGTTTGTTAGTACAGCTTGTAATTTTTTGTTGGTGTCTAGGCATCTGTTTATCTTGATGGGTTTATTCAATTGATTAGCTTCTCTCTCTAGCAATTTATTTTGTTGTTGTTTTTGTTTATGTGGTAAGGTTTCACTTTGATACCCCATTCCTCTTATTCTAATTCCTTGCTGTTTTCTATGTTCCTTTGGGAAAAACATTAGGACCAGAGAAAAGGAACAACATAAGAATAGAAAAATAATAATAAAAGCGAGAAACAGAATCATATAAGACCTAGGAAAATGAGTAATTAACACAAGTAAGAAGTACAGAATAAATAAAATGAGAGAAAGAATAGAGAGAAATATATGCTATGGATTAAGATGCTGGAATTTTCAGAAAAGAGTAAAAGAAAAAAGAAAAGAGAAAAAGAAAAAATAGAAAAAGAAAGAAAACAGAGAAAAAAAGGAAAATAGAAATAAAAACAAGAAAAATTGAAGACCAAACAAAAAGAGGTGAAATGGAAGAAAAACAGCAGAAAATAGAAAATAGAAATAGGAAGAAAGAAGACAAATAGCGTAGGTTGAAAAAAAAAACAGTAAAAGGGGGGGCAAAGAAAGGGGAAACACGACAAATAAGAAACAAGATAGCAGCTAATTAAAGAAGGAGAGAAAAAAAAGAACAACAACAAAAAAGGAAAAGCAGCCTTCCCTCTTTGATCCTTAAGGAGATTCTCAGGCTGCCAGTGTTAATCAATCACCCTGCAGCCTGCCCTATGCAGGTTTTGAACTGTGTTTTAGTGAGTAAAATAAGGTAACTAAAAATGGAAACTTTTTAAACACACACACGAGATCTAAGAAAAGCTAAAACAAAAAGAATGTCTAAATGTTTCCTCTAAAATTATCAGCTGGATGTCTGATAACCTGGTGTATCACTCCTCTAGGAAGAGGTGGGAATCAAACCAGGGGCCTCATACATGCAAGGCAGAAATTACTCCACTGAGCTAAAATATCCTTAGGCTAGTTAGCCTTTCAGAAAGCTATCCACCTACTTTCCCTCCAGCAGGTTAGATTCCTAACAGTTTGTCAGAGTCTTGCTGATTAGGCATCTGTCTGTCCCTGACCTCTCAAATCTAATTCCTCTCTTTACCTGGGTGGCTAGGTGTGACAGCCTGCCTGAGGAGATCCCCTCTTTCCTCTCCCCAATGGGTTGGGGACCCTTTCAAGATTCAATGGGGGCTCAGCTGGCTAAACTCAACAAAATGAAATTACTCTGCCCCCTCCATGATCCCTTTTCCTCCCAGGGAATGCCCCCTCACAGTCTGATCAGAGCAGCAGAGCAGCGAGCAAGTGGCTCCACCTAGGCTGTTTGCCCTGAGGGCAGGATATACTTGCCACTTCCAGGCACAGGGGTGAGCAACTCAGAGTTTCCTTTGGCTTCTCTTTCTTGAACACTGCTAGAGACTCAGGACACCTTCTCATTGTATATATATCCAAAGCAGCTCCTTCAGATAGGCCTCTGTCCTCTATCTGCTCCTTTATTGTGAGAGGGTCACGTTCTGCCTATGATCTTTGGCACCATTTTCCCAGAAATCTAAACTTCCAGTTCTTGATCACGCTTTCTCTCTGTCTGACACTCCCTTACCCCACTCTCTTCCAAGCTAATCCCACTCATCTTTTGTTGATCCTGATAATTTCTACCCAAAATCCATCACCGCTTTATTCCTTAACTTGTTGAAACCTAATTTGTTTGAGAAAGTAATGTGACTAAATTTAAATGCTTAATTATCTAACTTGAACCTAGAGGTGGCCCAGTTTTGACCAAGAAAATGTAAGAAAACTTTGGGATTTAACTTTTACAGTTAAAATTCTTTAAAACAAAGAGAGTAATTTTTTTCCCCTGTAGTTTACTGCTGCCTCTTCCTGAAATACAAGCATGATGACTGTTGGTGAAAACATCAGTAGGTAAACCTAGGGCAAATGTATGAGAATGAAAACTTATACAAGATATCAGGTCAGAAAGAAAGAAGATGGGGGACTCTTATTCATTGAGTTCCAAACCATTTTTCACCCTTCTTTGTTCTGGTCTCTGCCAGGGGAAGCTGATCTCTATGGACTGTCTGCCTATTCAATTTGGTTGCTTGCTGAATTATACTTAGGATTCCTGATTCAGAGCACCAGAAAATCACGATGGTGAGAAAACTTGGAATGAAAGAGGAGAGTCTTTTTCCCTGCTTTCTCTTTGCTTCATCACACAATATTTCTGAGAGTAGCCACATCTCTTCAAGATGTGTCAGGCAGCCCTCTCCAAAGTTCCCGATCTCCACTGACTTTGTAAGCTCTTTTGCTTCCCTTGTTCTTTCAAGCCAATGGGTCACCACCAGCTACTCTCTTTGTCTACACTCTCTGTGCTTTGCCCTCCCTTTGTTTTCTC
This sequence comes from Cabassous unicinctus, assembly GCA_029593785.1. Classification (NCBI taxonomy): domain Eukaryota; kingdom Metazoa; phylum Chordata; class Mammalia; order Cingulata; family Chlamyphoridae; genus Cabassous; species Cabassous unicinctus. The sequence goes on along the minus strand of JAQZBX010079518.1, from coordinate 8,187 downwards.
ACATCTCTACTCAAAATTGTAAAGATATCCTTCATCCTCACCACCAGAGATGACCTTTCTTACATGTCGGAATCCTACCTGCCGCTTAAATGAAACCTAGTGGTGCCACTGAGCCAACACACCATCAGTTCACTAGCCCTCCATTCTCCTTGTTGCCTTAGAAGTACAACACATTTCTGTTGGTCAGATTTACTCTTACCCCAATTTCATTCTTTCATTCCAGGTTTTATATTTGCTTTAGTTTGCTAAAAATTACTGGGAGCAATATGCCAGAAATGGGTTGTTGTTTATAATGGGAATTTGTTGGGTTAAAACTTAAAATTCTGAGTCCATGCAGTGTCCAAATCCAGGCATCATCAAAGATGCTGTCTCACACAAGCTACAGATGTGGGCAATCAGGCACATGGCAGTGCATAATGGCAGCTCTGCCCAAATCAAGGCATCAAGCAAAGCTGTCTCTGAGCTCAGCTGTGGGCAATCAGGTAAACAGCTCCACTCTCAGCCTCACAGGGTATCTCTTTCTGGGCCTCTGTGCTCCACTGATGACGGCCTCAGCCTCCAGGTCCTCTCTCTCTGCCTTTTGGAGATTCTCCTTCCCTGCTTTTTTCTGTGTCTCACTTTATGTTTCTCCATTTACAAAGGACTCCAACAAGAGGTCTAAAACACATCCTGGGTCATGGCTCACTGAAATCAAATCAAAGTCCCTCCCAACTGAATCCAATCCAATCAAAGGGTCCCACACTGACAGGAATGGATTAGCTCTAAGAACATGATCTTTTCTGGGATCCACAGAAATCCCCAAACTGTCACAATATTAACTGCAATTTCCCGTAGGAATAAGTCACTTCCCACAGCTGCCAGTTCCTGCATTCCTCTATAACTTCCCTATTACATTATCCATCATTCTCTCTTGTAATTATTTTTCCTTTCGTTTTATTCTGTTGGGCTGCCAAAATACCATATGCCAGACTAGATGCTGGTGATCCTTTCTTTTCTGTGTTTTGTTGCTTTCAGCTTCTGGCTTCCTCTTGGTGCTTCTGTGGGTTTCTCTCTTTGTCTATCTCCACTTTCATCCTGATTATAAAGGATTCCAGAAAGAGGATTAAGTCCCACCCTGGGTCACACACTACTGAAGGAATCAAATCAAAGTGTCCCACCTGCAGTAGGTGTACAGCCACAGGAATGTATTATCTCTAAGGACATGATTTTCAGGGGTCCACACAGCTTCAAATCATCACACATTGTTTTCAGCACTAGACTGTAGGGACAAAATGTATGGTATTCTTCACTGGTCATCGGGATTATATTCCTAGAAAAGCCATAGTCCAGAAAGAATTGTGAACACTTATCATAGACTCAAAATCTATAAATAAAACACTCACTAACTAAATCCAGTCAAATATTTCTTTTAAAAATAATGATGAAATAGTGCTTAGCCCAGGTTTACAAGCATGATTCAGTAAATATAAGAATTCAATTCATCTCAATAATGGTTTAAAAAAATATATCAAAATTTTCCAAATAAATGCAGAAACATATTGATCTTGTTGATGTTGTTGATTTGTTTGTGTTGAACAACTATTTTTCATTTTTTTCTCAGAAAACTGAAGATGAATGAGAACTTCTCTTATAAGTTACCCATGAAAACCTATTTCTAATATCATATTTAGTGTGAAGATCTTGAACACAAATCCTTTAAAATCAAGAAGGATGCATGCTGTCACTGCTACTTCTGAGTACAATTTTTGTGGTCACAAAAAAATGATAGGAAAATAACAAAATAGTTAAAGCACAATTTAGATTCATGAAACAATTGAGTAAATGAACCATACTGAATTTAATATATCATTACTAAATATTCAACTTACTGAACTATAATCACTATCAATTTATGTGTCCCTCTTTTAAATCATTCATTTATTCAACAAATACTTATAAAACCTTTAGTAAGCAATTGACACTCTTTTCTAATTTAGGCTAGAAAAATGGCAAACTAATATGAGACTTACTAGGAAGGAACAGTGGGCTTTAGCAGCTGATTAGACATGAAAAAGAACCAGAGTCCAAGATGCCTCATACATTTCTGGCTGAAGAAATAAAGTGGGTAGTGGAAATTCCAATATTTAAAAGTTCATTATTTTTTCTGGTTTTCTTGTCAATTTTAAAGGGGCACCTGTAGGAATTTCCATACTGTGAAGGGAATACTGAATGTGAAAGTGATGAACACACCTCCTCTAACATGGTCACAAACTTCTGATCTCTGAATGATCCCAATGGGACCATGACAACACAGTGGGGATGTAATCCATAATGACCACTGCAAATTCTCCATGGTGGTATGGAAGCCTACCCTCCATCAGTAAGAAGATGGTCATTTTCCTTTCTGCACAGCCAAAGTGGAAAGCCTTTAGGAAAGAATTGAAAGGAGCTGGGCTGGGCCGCGAACCCAGCAAGACCACGCCTCGCCCCTGCCCCAGCACGGCGATTGAGCAGGAACTTTACGGGGTGCATGGGACCAGCGCTCCTGAAACGCAGGCAAGTGTCTGTCCCCCGACTTTTCTGAGCTTATGGGGGGAGGTTCCCCGCAGGTCCCCGCGTTTGGCGCCAACCCAATTTGGGTCCGCAAACTTACCGCTACGGCCGGGCCGGGGAAGTGGCCGGGTTCGAGGCACCGGCTGTCCACGCTCGCTCCGCCACCTGCCGGCACCGGGGGCCAGATAACCCGTCCCTCACTGCACTCCTGGATCCCCGCACTGCGACTCCGCCAAAAGACGTGCACTATGTCAGGGGTGGCCGCGTTTCCAAAACACCCCCGAGCTCCTAATGCAACCGTCGCTGCCCCGCCCCCGGACTGGGATGGACTTGAGAGGCCCGGAGCGCCAACAAGGTCCAGGGGCCAATGAGGTCTGAGCGGGTTCTGAGACACCGCGCCCCAAAGAGGGCTGACCCGCTCCATGACGGGCAGCGCCGGGCAGCCAATCAACACGCGATCTGGCTGCCACATGGGAACACGCCGGCGGGGTGGGAAGGAGGGAGCGGTGAGGGGTGACTGACAGGGCGCCAGCCAATGGAAATGTGGAGCGAATCTCAGGGCCAATCCGGGCCTGCAGGGGCAGGGCTTCGGCGACAAGGTGGGAACACCGCAAAAGGCGGGGCCTGGGGACGTAGTCAATCCGTCGCCAGCTTGCTTGCACTTCGCAGGGTGGTTGTCTGTGGCCCCTGGGCTTATGGCGAGTGGCCGGCAGGGGGTTCTACCAGCAGTGGGGGTGTCCCCACCCATAATGCACCAGAGGCGGCCTGGGCCGGGCTGCGTGCTGGGCCTCGGGAAGCGCTGTCTGAGGGGAATCTGGATGAGTCATGTCGGACACTGTCCCTGAGCCGTTCCATCGCCTGTGTGCTCCTTCTGTTTCTTCTTTCCTGTTTCTTTACCTCTGCCTCCAAACTTACATGTAGCTCCTCAATTTTAGAACTTATCAGTGCTAATAGACTTCATTTTGTCCTTTCTGTTCTCTTCACTCCCTGCTATCCTGTTCTAAATTAGTATGTAAAGTTATATGATTTCATTATCAACATGTAATCAGAAGGGGTGTTTTTCTGGTTTCACTATTGTAGGACACAGCAGCTCAGGTTCCCTTCTTTCCACATTACTACAGTTCATCATCCTATATATGTTTTCTGTCCTTATGGTTTACTGAAACAGAACTCACAAATCATCTCATAACAGTAAATCTAATGGGTTTGCCACACTTCCATTCTGCCTCATTACTCTTAATGATGATATATGTTAATAACTGTGCTTTTATTCTTTACACTCTGAGCATTATGAAATTCTTAACAGTATAATTCTACCTCTATATGACAGATTTCTCTCTTCTATATTGAATGTTATTCTTCCCATTCCCATTATTGTCATTCACTGTTTTCAATGTCTGTTTTCTGCTCTCTATTTGTCAGTTCTTCTCAAGTGTTTCATTCAATCACATGACTTCAATTCATTGCTCCTGACACCATGAGTTTAAGTTTATCAGTTTTGATTATGAAACTGTATACTAGTATGTTTGTGTTTATGCATGCATATTCTAATGTAACCTTTAATTCAAAGTATCTAGCAATGAATCCAAGTTCCAACCACAAAAGTCTTTCGATGACTTCCTTGAAAATAGTGCATAACATTTTCCAGGCTTCTCAACTGAAAATGTAGTTTCATATTTGACCCCAACTTCTGCCTCCTTTATTGCTCTGTGAGTATCTGATTTTGTGTGTGTGTGTTTAGCAGTCATTCTGTATTTTTGACACTGACTTTTATATCTACCTTTTCCCTATATTACAGTAAGCTTTACCATGCATGTTATAAATATCTTGCGGGAAAGAGCAATACATATGTTTTAAAGGCCATATAGCCAAGACTTGCATAGAAAATACATATTTTCCATCTCTCTGCTTTCCTTTCTCTACAAGTTAATTCTTGCAAATCTCACTTACATAATAGCATTAGCCATCATCTCTAATCAGATAATTCACAAATACATGCAAACACACACGTTTGTCCTCCAATCTCACATTTTCCCTACACTTAATTCATTCTAAAAATAAGTTAAATAAAAAGATGATTATTTTCTGACTCAATTTAATATCTTGTCAAAATTAACACAGTTCTTCATGAATAAACTAGATATCATGAAAGACATTCACCCCCAGAGATTTTCCTTCTGAACCAAGTTAAGTTACTCAGAGAAGTTACATCATGGTTGCAGCTATGTCAGATGCTTCCATTTGCAAGTTTCATCTTGACAAGGGAAACTCTTAAATAAGACCATATTAGAGAATAAGGTAGAAAATAAAAGTAGGGCTGATGACTCCAAAAATTATTTATGGATATACATTCACAATGTGAACCAGCCATTTTTCTCTCTTAATGATATCTTAAACAATTGCTTTATAGTTCCTAAAAAGTTTATCACACTATAAATGATCCATAAATTTATTTTCTTCTGCAGAATAAGGGACATTCATATGTTGAAAGAAGGCACAGTTGTTTATGATATTAACATCCTATTCAGATAAGAAATATCTGCGTTCACTCATACACTGCTATCTTCAAATAACTTTGGGAAAAGGAGGCATATAAGGCAGATATTTTTGTCACTCTATTCTAATTGTTTGTTAAAAGAATAGTTGCAGATTCCAGATGCAGGTAAGATCGCTAGTTGGGACCTGGCATCGCCTCAACTTGGAAATCACAACATTCTTGAAAATACACCTCAGGATTTGTCTTCTCTGGAGATTCACAAAACTGCTACAATCACCCCCAATCATTCTTAATAAAGATACCAGAAATGTAAAAGGCCTTACTAGAAGACCTTGTGAAGGTATATACCACTGATTAAAAACTCAGCAAATGAGGCTTACCAAAAGTATCCAAAAGGAATAAATACACAATTGAATTAAAGGGCAAATTTATCTTAGTCAAGACATTGAAACTGAGATGTAAAAATAACCACAAATGGCGATGAAATATAATTATGGAAAAAAAAAAAACTGGAAGATGATGAATTGTGTCACACCAGAGCCCTGTCTCTGGGAAAGGATTAGAAATTCAGAAGAAGCAAAGAGGAAATTCTACCAATGCCCATGACTTACACACAGACACACAACCACACACAAACACAAATGCACAAAGCTTGGCTCACATGTCACTTTCCTACAAAGTCTTATTGAGTTTCCCAATAACAGACAGTCTCTGCTTATAAAGAAACATACCACTCTATGTGTTCTAGTCTTGTATTACTTTTTCTGCTGAAGCCTGGCAGTATTCATTTGACTACAGGTTATTTCATCTACACAATTATAAACTTCAGAGCTGAGAATGAACATGTACGCTTTAGTCACTAAATATAGAACTCTTTTAGAATTATTTTACCTGTAGTTTTAAATTTTATTGCAGTTACCAGACAATGGCACAGAGTCACTCATCACATTTCTAAAATTGGCAATATGTTTAATATCGTTACTCATATTATTACTATGTACAATTATGTACCAATAAAAGAAATAAACAATTTTCTAGGAACATCAAAGTTTCCAAACTTGATTGAGTAATAGAAAGCCTGAGTGGAAAAACTGAAATTGAACCTAAGTCAATCACCTACTCCCACCCCACCCTCCCCAAACAAATGTGATATCCTGAAAGCCAAGTAAGGAAACAATATCAAAATGGAAAGAATGACTGACTATACAAATGTTGTTGCCATGTCAAGTAAGACAGGCAGCAAGACACAGGATTTTTATATGAGGATGTCAATGGTGAATTTGACAGGACAAGTATTTCTGGAGTGGTAGCTAATAGACGAATTGATGTGATCAAATAAAGATGTCTGTGTTGCAAAAGTGAAAATAAATGAAGTGATAGCTAGTGAGCAAGGTCTTCTAAAATAAGGATTTTGAAAAATTAGATTCTAATGACACATTACAGTGATCAAATGATCTAGTATAAAGAAAAATAGTATTGCTGCAGGAGAGAAAATGAATTCCCTGAGCAATCTCCTTGAGGTGGCAAGAGAGATGAGATCTAGGCCAGAAGTGGGAGAACTGGACATAGAAGGAGTCTGAAAAGTTCAACTGTGGCGGCCATCAACGGAGGTGCTTAGCTCTCATCAAGACCGACTACGAGACAAGGTCCGTGGCTGGTCAAGAAGGGATCAAGGATACCCGACTTGTGGAGGAGGACTAAGCACTTCAGGACTTGGGGCCTAATTTCACCCTGTTTATATTCTTATAAAGGCCATTTTTTTGAGCTCCTTGAGAAATATGCCTCATTGGGCTCTGGACTGGTTAACCAATAGCGGGCAACTGGACCTTTCTCTCTCTCTCCTTCTGCCCCAAAGCCGCTGGGTCAACCTAAGACAGGGGCCTGACCAATTGCTGCCATGGTTTCCAATGACGGGTAAGACCCAGGTGCCGTTTAGCACGGTCCTGACCTAAAACAGGCACAGTCCCCCCAAATATCATTGAGGCCTCTATTTCCCCCAGTGGGTTAATCATAATGTCTTACAATAATGCTTTCTTTTAATTGTCTACCTGCATGCAAAATCAATGGCCTGTTTATTGTTGAATGTGATTTAACTGCTAACGTCAATAGTTTAAATTTATTACTTACACAGTTAAGAAAAAACAATAGTCTTGTAATGATTAAACAGCACATATGTTCTCAGTAATTATTCTAGAACATTTAAGCTTGTCAGGTTATTTAGATTTTAGTAAGAATACAAAAATATACTGTAGGCGGAAACTGTTGCCCAAAGAATAGTTCAGGGTCTTGATGACTCTTTAGATAAAAAATTAAAGTGTAATTACAAGTCTATTATAAAGTTTTAACCGCAATCCTAGTTTATCTAATCTTAGACATCAGAATAGGAACTACTAAGTCACCAGTTACTGTTCCGTAAAAAGTTTACATCCTGTTGCCATGAAACTGAAAATGCTTATCTAAGGTCAGTTATGCAAAGAGAATGCTTACACTTGCCAAAAAATAGAATATAAAAACTGTGCTTATCTTGCAATAAAGTCAGTCGTTGATTCTCACTCAATTTGGTGTGCGACTCATCACTCTCGCCAACTCCCTTAACCACCTTCAGTCTGCTCCCTCATGCCTCGGCTGGACCGTGGCATTTGGCGCCCGAACAGGGACCTGAAGGTAAGCTTTCTCTTTCTTCATTAAGGGATAGGATCCTACTAAGGGTGCTGCAGCCCCGCTGGTTTTTACCAGTTGCCTTAAGGGAAGGTAAGGATAGAGTAGGAAAAGTTTTAAGAATGGGTAATACAGAGTCAAAAGAACGGCGCATGTTTGTGAATATTACACATCACATGTTAAAAGTCAGAGGAATGTCAGCATCTAACAAACAGTTGACTGATTTTTTCCATTTTATTCAGTATGTTTCTCCATGGTTCCCCAGAGAAGGAACTCTTGATCTTGCTACTTGGCAAAAAGCAGGTAAAGAAATGAAGGAATATTATAAGAAAGAGGGGCCTGAACAAGTTCCTCATAATGCCTTTCCTTTATGGAACATGCTTAAAAACTGCCTTGATCCCACTCATGAGGCTATATTTTTAGCTAGAGAAGTAAAATCTGCTCCTCCCTCTCCTGCTCCTCAGAAGGAGATTAATGAAGAGAAATTATTCCACGGGGCG
>JAQZBX010079516.1:0-13970 GCA_029593785.1 Cabassous unicinctus | reverse complement strand
GGGTGTGGCTCAATTGATAGAGCCCCCGTTTACCATATGGGAGGCCCCGGGTTCACTTCCCCGGGCCTCCTTGTGAGAGCAGGCCAGCCCGCACGGCGCGGTAGGCTGATGCAGCAAGACCTCACAGCAAGGGGGAGATAAGCAGACACAGAAAAAACACACAGTGAATGGACACAGCAAACACAAGCAGCAAGGGGGGGATAAATAAATAAATAAATAAATAAATAAATCTTAAAAAAAAAAAAAATTATATATTGTGTATAAATTCTTAATAGATAATAATCATTTAAAAATGCTCCCCTCTTAACTTAATATGAAAAGAATAATATTGTTTTTGTGTTCTACTGTTCCTTGCATTGTTTAGTCACCACATTTCCAGGTCATATTTTCAAGTAAATTGGCAATATTTTAGAGCTGATATATAAAAGAAATTTTAGTATTCTTTTATGGTAGAAAGATTACAGACTTGAATCTATTTGATTTTGTTCATAAAGCAGTTTCAGATTTACTTATTCTGTGACTCTGTGTGAAACTGTTGCAACATTTTTTTAAATGGGAAGATCATCTTTCTAAGTGTGAGGGACACTTGATCAGATTATTGCATTTGCCCTCCTTGCCGCAGGAATAAGCCTGTCTTTTCATAGGATGGTTGCCTAGCTGTCCCATGTTAACCATGTTAAATAGTGCCTTCTGCAAAGGGAGTTCTGCCCCTTTCCCCCTACCTTGTCTTGGAAAAATTGGGCAAGTTTGCATATATCTTCTGTGAGCTCAGGAAACCTCAGACAAACATTGCTCTCATAGTGTAGCTCTTTTGTTTCCCTACTGGATCAGTGCTTCATGAAGTAGAGTTTAGAATAAAGCAGTAGTCTCTCTAGAGTTCCAGTATGATTGAGTCCACAAAAAAAGCTTGCTGTTGGGGTGATGATAGGGTTTTCTATAGTGATTTCAGTAAGAGACCCTGATTAACTTTTTTGTCAGAAAGATTTTCCTGTAATATTACATGTTAAGAAGAAAATAAAAGTAAGCTTTATGAAGACTAACCTGTGGTTGGCTTTGTAATATTTGGGATAACATGGGATATCTATACCCATTGACACAGACACAGAGGCTATAAATAAATATCCTCTGGGTAGCAGTGGTTCCAATTTGATAGAAGATTTAGCACTGTTTTTGCTATTACTTCATGCCTTGGTTGACCTCATTTTTGAGGAAGTTTATCCATGTTATTTTGGCTTTTCTTCAGGGAGAGTGGCACTTTTCCTTGATCCAAGGGCAGATTGAGCTGCATTGCTGGGCAAACATTGATGGTTGGGCCAGGAACGAGGCTGCTATGTTTTGGGAGGGACATAGTTTCATTTTCTCTCCTGCTTTTTCCTCTTGTTAGTTACAATATAGGAGTTAAGAAAGGAAAGAGAAAAGTTGTTGGGTTAGGGCTTTGTCATGCTGTTAGAGCGATTTCCTAGACACTCTTGAAAGTATTGTGAAGATGAAAATTTTGGGTCTGAGCATCAGTTAAAGAATAAGGTTCAGGGTAGAGGTTTGACAGTGGACCAAGGAGTTTTGATCAGTGAAGTGCAAATAAAAGGGTCATTTTGTGAAATCATAAAGTAAAGACGGGCCTAAGTTGTCTTTTCACGCTTTTGACATGAAGAATCGATTTCTTTTAGGCAGATGTTCAGAGCATGCAATAGTATGGCTGAAAGTATGGCTGTCAGCATTCTTCTCTCATATTCACTTTTTGAATGTAAATCCAATATAAATGCTTTAGCTTGTACAAGTATCTGATCTGTGGTGTATTAGATTAGAATTGTACAAATCCTATTTATGGTGTATTGAACTAAAAGTAGACAGAAGCATGGTTAGCAGTGGGTCTTGTGACACCAGAAGCTTTGCTCTTAGTGGTTTCTTGGCCTGAGGTAAGTGGCCTACCTTTATTTGCTCATTTCATTCATGTTTAAAAATGAACATCTAGCCTCAGCTCCCCATCTCACTAATTTCTTTGCTTTGCTTTATAAAGAAAATAGGGTGTTTCAATGACCACCAAATCTAATTTACTTGAAAGGCATGTTAGAATCACATTGGTGCTTCTTTAAAGATGGACTATTGCACTTTTTGATAGTTAATAGTAATTTAAAATGGAAGATTTTCTAGATAAGTTTTTCTCAAATATAGTATATTACCAAAGCTTAGAGGTGAATACCATTGGTTCACTGATGCGGGTGCTTTGTAATACATTTTGCCGGGTGTACAGTTTTGAGGTTTGATTGGCAGACATTGAGTCTGCATTTTGTTTTGAAGTTCCTTCCTTTTTAGTATTTAGCACCTGAAAGCAAATTAGATATGTAGAAATTGGTCTGTTTAAAGACTGGCTTTGCCATTTGATTTTGTTCTCATAAAGCATCAAACATTAATATAAACTGTATTTTCTTTACCAGTGATGGTTTTGCGAAATAATTAGATGCATATAAACCAAACTAATTTTAATGGTTATGTAAATTACATAATTGAGATAAAAATGTGTTTCTGTGATTTAATCAACCCTTTGATTAGTAATTTCTGATACCTAAGCATTCAATTCTGAACAAATATTTTAAATTGTGGCTTAGACTTAAAAAAAATTACTCTGAAGTTGAACAACTTCCAAGATGGGCTATTTTTGTAAGAAATTTTCATCCTATTTTGATATGCTTAAAATAATTAAATAGCGTTGAAATAAATATGTTGATAAAGTTGGTAAATCACAATGTACTTGTTAATTGCATCCCGTGCAGTCTTTCTCTAGTGCGTGAAAAGCTGTTTTTCTATTTGCTGTTACTTTTCATGATGTTCTTGACTTTCTTATCCTGTGTCCAATTCTGGAAAAACTCAAGAAAAAGTGCAGATTGGTGAGAGACAAATAAAATGACCCATGGAAGATTAGAATGTTTGAAAAAAGAGTGAAGAATAACAAGGTTAAGAATTTATTTTCTGTGTGTGTTTATGTCTGAAAAGAACCTCACCTCATCCCATCTCTATTTTCCCCAGTTTTTCTTTCTGTAGTATAAAAATCTGGAAGTTTAGACAGTATTATTTTATACCTAAGAGGAAAAATAATTTCTTACATAAAACTGATATTAAAATATGAACTTTAGCATCTAAACCTTGTACATTACAAATTGGTCTTTTGTACTCTCTCACCCCATCAGTCTCATACTATTAATTTAATTTTATTATATTTTGCTCTAGTCATCATAGTTTATAGTGTGTAAAAATGCCATTCAGACAGATGCAGGAATAGATGTACCTGTCATATACTATGATTGCCTATTGAGTTCTGAATTAAAAGTGATTTTGTACCTTTACCCTTTTGCTTTCTATTTTGTGCACTTATACATAGTTAATACTCCTAAATCCTTTCATGTTAAAAGTTTTCAAGGAAAAGTTAGAAAGATAAGATCCTAGAAGAGCTTGGCTCTAAAGAAGACTTGGATTTTATGCCTGTGAATTTTCAAGTGGTGGATCAATTAGGCAGAAGTAGTCATGCTTTGGTGTACCTATAATAGCTATCTTAAAACAAATTTCAGACCCTGATGGTGTTCATGAGCTATAATTTGAAGAATAACTAGGGGATATGAGTACTAGATTTAGTTACTTTTTAAAAACAATTACATATGGATAAATTGCATGCTATTTATAAGAACAGCTAGTTTTATCTTTATATACCTTGATACTTTTAAGTCCTGTAGTTTCTGTATTTTGAATTCATTACTATATAGTTTTTATTTTCAACAATTAAATTTCATCTCTTTAGTTGTCTTGTTAAGTCTATCTTTTGATTTAAGTAGAGTCCTTATATACTATTAATTCTTTTAGGGGGAGGAAAGTTAAGTGCATTTTCTTGGCTTTTATAAAAACTGTAATAAAATCTCATTTGAGGGAAAAGCTCATATGCTCTGAAACTGATTTATTTTCTATTTTTAGTCTACAACCTAATCTTTCCAAACTTCGATACAGGGACCTATGCTTTTCTCCTCAAAAGTCTTGCCCAATATTTGATTCCTTATTCTCATGTGTACATGTAAAATTTCTTATGTTTCTTTCCTTGAGCACTCTGCTGTTAACTATAATTTAATTAAGAAAATGGATAAGTGCAATTTTTATTTCATGTTCTATGAACTGCTTATTCATTGCCCTGATTGGTACTCTTTGTATGTTGAGGCTATTTCCCCACTCATGTTTTTGCATTTCCAAATGGTATCTTGTTTTGCATTTTCATTCACAAATTTTACAGTTTTATGTAGTCAAATTATCAGTGTTTTCCTTTACAGTCTCTGGGTTTTATATGTAAATAACGTTTGAAAGCACTTGTTAAGTATAGGCATTTATCTGTAGTCATTTTTAGCTATAAGTTAATTTCTTAAAGAATATTGTGAGTATTTTGTCATGTTACTATGGGAAGGGGAAGATTCATATTGCTGTCCTCTAGGTTTGGGGACTAAAGATATTTGAGCTTAGGATGTAATGTTTATGGTAAATGACTGAGCTTCATACATTCCCTAGCCAATATCTCCTGTGGTAGATTGAATTATGTACCCCAATTTAGATGTGTTCTTAATCTTAATTCACATTCCTGTGGGTGTGAACCAATTGTAAATAGGACCTCTTGAAGATGTTATTTTTAGTTAAAGGGTAATCCAACTGAATGAAGGTGGGTCTTCATCTGGTTTAATGGAGGCCTTATAAAGAGCCAAAACAGAAAGTCAGGCAGAAACCAAAAGCATAGATATCAGAAAGAAACGGGCATTGCCATGTGACCCTGAAGCAGAGATGCAAGTCAGGGAACCCCAAGAAGTATGGCAAGCCAGTACCAGAAAGCTACAGTCTTCAGAGAGAAAGCAAGCTTTGCTAGTTTCTTGATGTTGTACTTCTGGTCTCTGAAACCATGATAGGCCAATAAATGCCTGTTGTTTAAGCCAACCAGTTTGTGTGGTATTTGTGATAGCAGCTCAGGAAGCTAAGACATCCCATAAAATACCTTTTTCCATTGTAATGCTTTTCAAAGCAAGATAAAGTAGTTGAGGCAATTGAATTGGATCTTTCCCTACTGCTTGCTGGGCCTTAGAAGTAAATGAACCAATTAGATTTTTTTTTAAATTTTATTGAAATATGTCATTCATACATGAACATAAGCAATAAGTGTATAGTAAAATTTGTGAACTTGCAAAACAAACACGCATAACATCATACAGGGTCCCATACATCAACCCACTACCTAGCAGCATGCATTGTTTTATTTTTATTTTATGTTTTTAAAGATTTATTTTATTTCTCCTCACCCCCTCGTCTGCATTTGCTGTGTCTGTTATGTGCTGGTCCTCTTTATAGGAGACATGGGGAACCAATCCTGGGACCTCCCTCCAATGTGGGAAGGAGGCACCTAATCACTTGAGCCACCTCTGCTCCCTGCTTTGTTGTGTCTCTAATTATATTTTTCCTCGTGTCTCTTGTTGTGTCATCTTGTTATGTCAGCTTGCTGCACCTGCCCGTTGTGTCAGCTTGTCTTCTTTAGATGGCACCGGAAACCGAACCTGGGGCCTCCCATGTGGTAGGCAGGAGATCAGTCGCTTGAGCTACATCAGCTTCCCCACCATGCATTGTTGTGAGACATTTGTTTCAAATTATGAAAGATTATCGTAAAAATCTTACTACTCACCAATTAGATTTTAACACTTCCTTGAAATGTGGTAGCTTTGGGGTAAAAGGTCTAGTAAAGCAGTAAGCCTTCATTTGTGGCAGATCAGAAAGGGGTTATAAAACCGCAACAAAAGCATTGTCCTCATGGACCCTGCTTTCTGTTGGAGAGAATGCCTTGGGTGGGAGGATGGGATCACAAGCAAACTGAGCAGTACCCACCACTGCTTGAGCCAGAGCAGTGCTACTTTCTTCTGTTTTCTAGCACGAACTTTGGTATGATTTCTTTTTTAAACAAAGAGTGGACAAAGCCAGTTTTGTAGAAAAACATAATAGGAATTCAGCAAAACTCTATTGCCCCTTAACTTAATTCTCATGTAGTGGAGAGTGCTCTGAAAATACTTGCACTTCTGTCTTAAACACTAAACTCATGGCATTAATAAAAACATTTCCATCTCAAAATTATCCACAAAAGTTGAGCCACTGAATATGATTAAAAGGGGGAAATGTTAGATTGTATTTATGGTAACAGAACAAAAAAATTTAAAAATCATGGAAGGAGGATTGTGGGAAGATGGTGACAGACTAACAGGCAGAGCTGAATGTTCTAACAAAAACAACCAAGAAAGAGCCAAAAGCTGTCTGAGGGACCTCCTTTGAGGGTCAGCAGACCAGGACAGTGCTACACAACTCCCAGGAGGGCGAGGGAGAGAGACAAAGAAGCTGAAACGACAAACGTGAGTTACCAAGCCCCCTCTGCAGCCAGGAAGGCCTTTCCTCCCTCATCTCCAAGATACTAAGCTGGAGTAAGACCCTTGGCTCACTGCAGCTGACTGAGAGGGGAACAGACATCTTCCTCCCTGTCAACTGTTACAAGGGAAAAGGGAAGGGAGGCCAGGGTGCTTTCCTTCAGTGAATTCGACCAGAACAGCCTGCTTTGAGTCTCCAATTTGAAGATTCAACATAGGAACACAGGAAAGCCCAGATGGAAACACCTCCGTGGAAAGGTGTGCTGATGAGTGCCGTCTGCTGGCCCACCTGGAAATTGCATGGGCAAAAAGCTGCACTCTGTGTATCCAACCCCTGGGAGAAAATCTGCGCCCACTAGTAAGTCTTGAAAACTTAGGCTAGGCAATTTTAAAGACAGAGAGTAAGTTGAACCAAATATCAAAGAAGAGATGTGAAAAAAAAATAGGCAAGAAAGAGAAACTGGCCATCAGTGTAAATTCACGAACATATTCAGATGCTAGACATCAGCAAAAAATTACAAGCCATACTAGGAAACAGGAGGAGATGGCCCAGCCAAAAGAACAAACCAAATATCCTGAAGCGAGACAGGATTTAAGTCAATCAGTGATAATCACACAAATCTCTAAATCACTTCAAAGAATTTATAGAAAATATGACTAAAGAAATAAAAGATATTAAGAAGATACTGGGAGAGCATAAAGAACAATTTCAAAGCCTGGAAATAAAAGTAACAGAACTTATGGGAATGAAAGACACAATGGATGAGATTAAAAATACATTAGAGGCATATATAAGAGCAGATATGAATTGCTTGAAGACAGAATTAGTGATTTCAAAGACAGAACATCTGAACTGGAAAAGACAGAACAGAAAGAGAAGAAATTGGAAAAAGAGAAATAGAGTGTCAGGGAATTGAATGACAACACGAAACATAAATATTTGCATTATTTGTTTCCCAGAAGAAGAGAATGGAAAAGGAGCAGAAAGAATATTTGAAGAAATAATGACCAAAAACTTCCCAACCCTTATGAAAGACATAAATATCAATATCCAAGAAGGACAACACACCCCAAACAGAATAAATCCGAATCGATCTAGCACAAGACAACTACTATTCAGAATGACAAATACCAGAGATAAAGAGGATTCTGAAAGCAGCAAGAAAAAAGCAAAGCATCACATACAAGGGAAACTCATTAAGATTAAAGTGCCAACCTCTTATCAGAAACCATGGAGGCGAGAAGAAAGTGGTATGATGTATTTAAGGTACTGAAAGAGAAAAACTGCCAGCAAAGCTGTCTTTCAAAAATGAGGGTGAGTTCAAAGTCTTTACAGGCAATCAAGAACTGATAGAATATGTTACCAAAAGACCAGATTTACAAGAGATACTAAAGTGAGTGCTGCAACCTGAAAGGAAAAAACAAGGGCAAGAGATTTGGAGAAGAGTTTAGAAATGAAGATTATTAGGAATGGTAAACTAAAGGATAAGAAAACAGACAATAGAATGGTATGATAACGGAGAACTGAAAGACAAAATGGGTGACATAAGTATTGCTTTTACAGTAATAACACTGAATGTTAATGGCTTCAACTCCCCAATTAAAAGATATAGACTGATAGAATGAATAAAAAATATGAGCTGTCTGTATGTTGTCTACAAGAAGCACACCTCAGATGTAAGGACACAGCCAGGTTAAAAATGAAAGGTTGGAAAAAGGTATTCCATGCAAATAGTAACCAAAATAGAGCTAGAGTAGACCAGATAAATGTAAAATAACAACATTATAGTATATGAACAATGATTACTTAGTGCAACTGGCACATTGTTCCTGTGATGAGTATTCTGTGATTTCTTTTCATACAAAATAAACACTTGCTTTTAATTGAGGGTGGAGAAGAGATATATTTTTGGATACTTCATTTTTCTTTAACCCTTTCTTATACTCTTTAAAATAATCTATCTGGATCAATGATGATTCAACATGACTACTGTTGAACAAGATTGTGAGTTTTTTCTGCCTCAGAAAATTATTAGTTGGCAAATTTTTATCTGCTATAATTCATTCCAATAAGATGTGAGGAATTCCCAAATAGGAATTTGATTATCTAGAAAGAATAAAGTCTTAAATGGAAATTATATAACTAAAGCTATAATTTATTCATTCTTAGAGATTATTATGTCCAATAGTTAGAGCTGTAATTTAAAAATTAGAATTATGTTATAATTGATTTCTATTACATTTGAATTATTTACATTTATAAATGTTGCTATGCTATCTATTTTTTATAATTGATTATATTAAGTCTAACCTGGCCTTGCACTCTCTTTTAAAATTTCTAATATCTTTTGATCTATTTTTCTATTTATTTTGCAATTTTACAATAAAGGGCTTTATAATAGCTAAAAAATCCTGACAGATTCAGGAATTATGTCATCCATCTTTTCTCCTAATCTCTTGACTGCTTAATCCTCACCCTTCCCTTTGAAATTTGCTCTTAGTATTGTGATGCTCATTGTTAGCAGACGTACCATTCTCCCTAGCCTCTCAGTCATCTCCCCAGTGAATTCTAACTTCCCAGTGACAGTAACAAAACTGGATTTAGATGTTGACTATAGACATTGAGAAGAACAAAAGTTCATATGGTCCTTTCTAAGAGTTATAATGTGAAGATATGGATATGGTTTCTTTCTCTACCAAGCACCATGCCACCTGGCATGCCTGAGCCAGAAAAACCTATGGACAACTGATGTTAAGGGGATCCTTGGGCAAGGTGGGACTTTGGGAAAGGAAAGTGTTAGAGAAGGTTCTCTAAGTGGTCTGGCCTTGCTAGGAGAATGATGTGAAAAACCATGATAAGGAGATTGAAAGAGGGAGATCCTGGAAACAGCCTGGTCTTCAGAGATCTGAAGATTCCCAGGAGAAACTGGGAATCCCTAACCTTCCAACCCCCAAAATGAGGAAATTAAATGGGTCGACCAGGTCATCCATGCCCCTGAGCATGGGATAGTACAGGGTGACTTGAGAACAGGGGTGATTACCTCTGCTTTCTCGGCAGAGGCTGACAGTCTCCCTTCTTTATACAGCTTACAGGCATAGACACTCTTTTCCCTTCCATTGGGGAAATTCAGAACCTTTATGGCTCTTGTTCTCTACCTTGGCATTTGCCTGGAAGAATTTATGGATGCTTGAGTACCTCCTCCAGAGATACTCATTTAATTGGTCCCAGGCATTAAGATATTTAAAAAATTCCCCAGGTGAGTCTAATGTACAGGCAAATTAGAGAGCCAGCATCAGACTTGAGCCTACAAAGATATCAATCCACATAAGATGACCTGCATCCAGAGAGAAGAAAATCTGATCAATTAGAACAGATGTGAAGTGAAATAGAATTGTTAGAGGAAGCATGAAAACATCTGAAGAAAAGAAAAAGAATAAAGATAACTAGAGATAATCTGTTGCAGCACCTAAAAAGCTTAAGCATGATTCTCAAAATGAACAATCTAGTCCATAAATAAAAGGGAAGAAGAGGGTTGGTTACTGTTGAGACCTGATTTCGTGTCCTGAAAGATCAGGTGGAAAAAATATCACAATTTTCAGAGCAAAATTATGAAAAAATGGAAATGAAAGGAAAAAGAAGAGATTTGGAGAGTGGATCCTGGAGACATGAAATGAAAATAATTGGAGTACAAGGAGGTGAAAAACGGAACAGACATAGGAAAGGTGATAATTGTATAATAGACCCTGTGCTAAAGAGTGAGCTGTGTTTGCTAATTGAAAGTTGCTTAGTAAGGCCTAGGCTTGCCCGATGAGGAAAGATCCACATCTAGTAAAATTCTCAAGTTCTATAAAGATATAGGTGGTTCCCAGAAAAACAAACATATTACCTTAAGAAAAGGGTGGAGGGGAGTAGGAACCAGACTGGCGCTGGCTGTCTCATCTGCAAATCTGGGAGAGAGAAAATGGGGCCTTCACATGCTACTGAGATAAATGGACACAGTCCCAGAATCAGACTTCAGCTTAAATAAATTATCTGTCGAGGCGGAAAAAAAAAAAAAGATGTTTGAGGATATGCAAAAATTGACCTGTATACCCCATCTAAGGAAAGATGCTAACCAAACAATTATTGAACTAGAGCAGAGACTTCAAGATGGGAAAAGATGAAGAGGAAATACTCACATTAAATCATACCAATTGGCATGTAGATTTATTAGTCAGCCAGAGAGGTGCTGATGCAAAGTACCAGAAATCTGTTGGATTTTAGAAAGGGTATTTATTTGGGGTAAAAGCTTACAGTTACAAGGCCTTAAAGAGTCCAACTCAAGGCTGCTTTCTCACCAAAGTCTGTTGCCACGTGTTGAAGCAAGATGGCGGGTGATCTCTGTATGGTCTCTCCTTCCTTCTTTCCCTTAAGGGTCTGTGGGCCCAGTTTCTTCCAATCTCAGCTGTAGGCTGGCATAGGGCTTGTCTCTTTTCTCAGGGCTTTAGCTGTTTGAGCCATCTTCTCTCTGTCACGTGGCAGGACCAGCAGGGCCAAGTTCTCTTCTCTATGTCTTCCTGAGTGAGTGTCCATTTATATCAGTCTACCAAGGGGATGGGGACTCAACCCTGTGTCATGCCCTACTGACATGGTCGAATCATAGGCCCTAAATTGATTTAATCAAGTAAGTGTAAAACCTTTGAATTTAATTCAAAGAGTATCACACCCAGAGAAACAGTCCAGTTTACAAACATAATTCTTATCATTTTGGGGGTTCATAAATAATCTCAAACTACCACAGTAGACATTTAAAAATTAAGTGTAAATGAATGGAGATACCTGTCTGGGGATTTGTAACTGAAGTGCTAAATTAGGATGTATAAAACTCCAAAAAACCTAAAAGTTGGGAGTGATGGTCAGAGAAGTTAGAAGCATTCTAAAAAGGTCTTCCGGAAAGAAGAGAGTGAAAGGGGAAGTAAACATATTTTAAAGCACTGAATTTACTAGGGTGGTAGAGGGGGTTTAATGGGTGAAAAGAGAATTGTGGAAAGAAAATCAGTTTGTTTTAATTGGAGAGTTTGTAATCTTGTTTTCTAAGGATAAAGTCACACCATCTGATTATGAGAACAGGGAAAAGGAAAGTAACTACTAATGGAATGGCAGAGTATGGCAGAATTTCCAAATTAATGAGAGCAAAAAAGAAGGATACCAATTTGGTCAGACCATCAAATATAAAGAAAAGAAGCAAGAAGAATGATATAAAATGACTATTAAGCACAAAGTGAGGTGGGAGGAATAAAACCAAACACATTAAGCACTGTATATTAAATATGAACAGACTGAATTATGAAATTAAAAGCCAGATATCAGAGTGGGTTAGAAATTAAAAACCAGATATCAGAGTGGGTAAACCCAGGTATATGTTATTAATTGCTTTAATTTTAGTGTGCTTAAAAGAAATTTTGAAATACAGGGGTGCATTAAAATGATACCAGGAAGTACAAAAACTAAGTCAATAAAGCTGTGTTAATATTAGAAAAGGAAAATAGGATAGAGATAATGGCTACAAATAAAAGGTAAATTTATGTTGAATATGAGTTAAAAATATTGGTATGCCAAACAACATATAAGCGAAATGTAAAGAAAAAAATTAACCATGTACCTAGAACTTGTTAGGAATACTAACATATTTCAGTAGGCTATTCATAGAACTAGACAGATCTTATATTTAATCATAAGTAAAGGTTTGGGAAAGTGAATAATATAATAAATACAGTCGATTTTATATGATTTTTTATCTTGAGTAAAACACATTTTGTGTACAAACAATCATATTGCCTTAATGAAAACTACAGACATTAATTATATTTCTTTATATTGAAGAATTTTAACATTAAAAAAATAAATATTTTACAGGTCACATTCCCAGAGCTGTATTCTCTGAGTATATACCAGTAAAATAAGAAATAAAGATGACCCCAAAATGTTATCTTCTTCGCAACTAAGAAAGATGCTAGTAGATAACCTTTGAATCAAATAGGAAATGGGAAACAAAATTGTACACCATCTAGAAAGCAATAGTCTAAAGGGTAAATAAACCCCAAAATTGAATGAAATATATAGATAAGCCCACTTGTTGGACAAATAAAGGAAAACAAAGACAAAAACAAAAGGATACAGACAAGGTTAAGAATGAGAAGGAGCATATTATAACCAACACAGAATAGGTGAAAAAATTATAGGAACTACATATAGTTCAGTGGCAGCCAAATTGAATGCTTAGAGGTAATTAATGTTTTAAACAAAATAGACATGACCAAAATTGACTAAGAAATGAAAACCTTGAATAGATCAGTTGCCTTGGAGAAATTGGAACGATGATTAAAAACGGCAATTGATAACAGCATTTGGAGATCTCGTCATAACTAAGTTTTATCTAACCTTTAAAAAACAGATCATTCCAATGTTATGCAGCTACTTGTGATGTGAAACTGCATAACTTTATTTTAAAACCTAATTAAACATTTTTCAAATAAAATATTTAATGAATAGAATATATGCATAAAAAATACATTGTGACAAGTATTGTTTACTTCAGAAAACACCAGTTTCAGAAAATCCATCCACATAACCCATTACATCAGCACAGTTTATGCAGAGGACCAGATACCTTTCCCAAATCTATTCATCTGTTATAACTTCATCAGTCATTTCCAATAAAAACTAAGTAAAATAGGAATAGAAGGAAACCTAAAGCAAATTTTCCAAAATTTGAATAAATATTTGCTACTAGTGCCATTTCAATAACAATCAAGATGTCCAATTACACTGTTAAATAGCATTGTTTTGAAGATTTTAGCAAATGGAATAGTAAAATAGCCAACAAAGTCATTTCAAGCGAAGGTAAAATAGACCCTTTTATTGCAGAAATATAATTGAGAAAAGCCAAAGAATTCTAGTAAGAATATGTAGTAGACTTAATATGAGAATTCAAGAAGGTTGCTAGATGTAAGGTAAAATTACTAAAATCAGTATTTTTTTCTTTATTCTGGCACTAGTCATCTAGAAATGAAAATGCAAATAATTCTACTTAGAGACAAAACTATAAAATATTTAGTGAAAACAGGAAAGGCATAAGACCTATGTTAAAAATAAAAACCTAAAATTTTTCTAAGTCTGAACAAATGGATTGACATTTCTTGTCCTTAGATGTAAGATTTCAGTATTGTGTAAATATCAAGTCATCCAAAATAAATATACAGATTTAAAGATTTAAATA
Organism: Cabassous unicinctus; assembly: GCA_029593785.1. Lineage (NCBI taxonomy): Eukaryota > Metazoa > Chordata > Mammalia > Cingulata > Chlamyphoridae > Cabassous > Cabassous unicinctus. Next base: position 292 of record JAQZBX010079516.1, on the reverse strand, counting down.
GCCTTTTTCATTTTAGATCCCAACAGGATTATTTTTAAAATTGGATGAAATATCTGTAAAGTTTATGTGGAAGAATAAATGCCCGAAAATAGCAGAGTTTGCTGAAAGGGATATTGCCTTATACAAATTAAAATATTTTCTATATAAAATATTATAAATTCATTACAATAAAATCAATATAATAGTGTACTAAGAATAAATAGGTCAGTGAAACGAAAGTAAAAGTCTAGAAATATATTCTTATATGAAAGAGAATTTAACATATGATGAATGTGATAATTCATAAGAAGAG